>BPLR01000485.1:0-172370 GCA_021605095.1 Caerostris extrusa | reverse complement strand
ACTGGCGGTAGTGTGACGAAGCTGTCTAAATTCACTTGCCCTCCCTCTACAAAAGCGGCAAAAATTTCTATTGTAGAAGAAGCTTAACGAATTATCCACCCCCTTTTTGGTTTTCGAAAAGAGGCCAAAGGGGGTGTGAGAGGGTTACTTCCTCGGTTTTATTTAATTCATCATTTTCACCCTCAGGAAAAAAGAGGGAGGAGAAAAGGGGTTTTCAGAGAACGCTCTGAACGTACGTTCGATCACTCTTATGTAACGCAAGATAGCACTGAAAAAGTCAGTAACTGAAAGGGTGAAGAATGGACTTATAATTCTATTCTGAAATTGGGATGTTTTCATAATTTTACGCTATGGCTTGAAAAAAAAAAAAAAGGAAGGAAGGGCACAGAAAAACACAAAAGAGTCATTGGTTTGAGTGTATTACACGTTATCTGAAAGGGGCAAAATTAGACTCAAATTTGTCAACTGTGATCTGAAAACTCAAATTTATTTTTAGGTTTAACTTTGGGTTTTTTTTTTTTCTTGCTATAGTTAGTCACTTGCCGTGTGTAAAAATATAAAAAAAAAGGTATATTATACTTTAGTTGTTGTTATTATTTATATTATATTACTTCAAAAAATGAAAAAAATTAAGTTGAAATGTATTGAAAAGTTGTTTGACTTAAGGTGCTCTTATTTTTAAGAATGTGTTCAATAATTTACCTTAATTTACTTTAAATATATGTTAATTCAATTTTATTAATAAAGTCGCAAAAGAAGAGAAGAATCTCTTCAAGATAATTACAAAATTGTTTTTATTTTTATTTCAAAGTAATTCATTCAACTCCATTATCAAATTCTAGATTAAGTATGCAAATTTATTTTTTTGTATATCAAGTTAATTTGTTTTAAGTAAAAAAAAAAATTAAGCAAAGCAGTTCATACTAAAAAGTTCCTGATAAAAATACTTTATTTGAGCTTTCTTTTGAACAGTATTTATTAAAATTCATAATTAATATTTCTATCCAAATCCTTGAAATTTCTAGAGGATAATTCATATATAATAATAGCTGTTATGCAATGAACTATATCACATAACTAACGTAGAAGATTAATATTCATGCATAAAGTGAAATTATTTAATAAAAAACTGTAAGGGGAATTTTTGTGAATGCAGTCAATTGACCTTCAAAAAATATTCCATCAAAAATCGAATCTTAATCCAAGGGTGGAAGGAGAAGGTAAAGAAAGGTTTCAAAATGGAACTTCTGGTACTACCTGATACCAAAAGACTGCACAGCTTTATACGAGTATTTTTCTCTTTTTCAATACATTTTTTTTTTTTTCATCTTATATCTATCTGCTGAAACTTTTATTTTTCGGACGTCACACGAAATCTATCTTTTTTTTTATTATTTTTTCCTTCCTCTTCCATCCTCTTTCTTTTCTAGATAGAGCCAAAATTCAGACGTTGTAAAGCCCATGGGAAAACGTCACGTGGTGTAGTAGGAGGGGGCCCCGGCAGATGTCATCGTGAGGGAGGGGGACAGGGCGTAGGTGGGCCCCCTGACTCAATGTGACATTGATGAATGGGGGATCACAGTATGTATTTGGTTTTCTTCCGCCACTGGTATAGAAAACACCGTATCGCCGGGCCGGCCTGGAAAGTTGAATGCAGTTTTACTGGAGTGAAATAAATGCATGACAGTTCGCCGGTGCGTAAAACGTGATTACATGCTTTGCAGCATGGTGAGACAGGAAAAAGGAATGCCTTCCACTAAATATTCATGGTTGCGTCTGTTGGACAGCAATCTATCAGCTCATATCGTTTTCGATATCATTTTAGATATGTGAAGAACCCCTTCTGAATGTACCATTTTGAATAAATTCAAAGTTAATAAATTTAAAGTATATTTCTTGTTAGGAACAAAAAAAAAAAAAAAAAATTAGTTTATATCGTTTTCGATATCAATTTAGATTTGTGAAGAACCCCTTCTTGAAAGTACCATTTTAAAAAAATTAAAAATTAATAGTTTTAAAGTAATATTTCTTGTTAGGAACAAAAAAAAAGCATTTCATCCTTCTAAAGAAAGTTCTGGTTTCAAATGATAATAATATTTTACAACAGAAATTAAATTTTGGTTAAATTTGTTAAAATTAAGAAACCAAACATTAAATAATTTTAAGTAATAAGAATCAATCTTCATCATCAATAGCACGACAGTCCATAGTGCTCCAAGGCTTTCCTTTGAAGAGATTTCCATACATTCCTCTGGGTGACAACGATTCTCCAATTCTTAATTCCTAGTGGGGCAAAATCTTTTCAACGTCTTCTATCCATCGTAACTCTTCCTCTTTTTGTCCCTGTGGCTTTGCCAAAACGAGCCTTTTACAGGGGTTTAAATCATTCATTCTAAATATATGAGTAGCCCAGTTTAATCTATGGATCTTAATAATATTAATAATATATGGCGCTTTATAGTATTTATAAATTTCTATGTTGTACCGTCTTCTCTAACAATCATTTTCCTTAATACCTCTAAGAATAATTCTTAAAATCTTCCCCCTTAAATATATCCCAAGTTTCAGAGCCATAGACTAAAATAGGTCTAATTAGGGTAATAAGAATCAAACCCCATTTATTTATTTTTTATTTTTTAACAAGCGATATTTTTCTTACTGATTAAAATATCAAAATACAATTACTTTAGCACAAAAAATTTAAAGCTAACAAAAAAAAAAGCATTTTTATTATTCAGTTACTATTATTTTAAGGATATATATATATATATATATATAATAAACAATTTTTTTATCCTACATTTTATTATTAATAACTAAAAATAACACACGATTAATTTTTGAACTAGGGCAGAAACATATCACAAAAATACACTAGTGTTTCGGAAGAATTGGCAGCTTTGCGGGAGTTTAAAAAAGCTCCAACCATCTTGAAAACTCTTATGACAACTCAAAATTTTTGTGAATATTCCAAGAACTAAAAATAACTGGATTTCTGTGCAAGACCTCTGCTCAGGACTTCCTCTTATCGGCATACCAGAGCTCTCGAAGATGTTTTTGTGAGAACGCCTCTTGTAAAAAACCATATTGTTCTTCAGATTTCATTGACCTAACCAGTTTGGCTTCCCTTTCAGAATAAGTTTTTTTTTTTTTTTTTTTAGTATTTTTAATAAAGATTACTTAGCCAATATTTACGATAAAAAGTTTTCTTTGAAGTTTATAAGACCAACCATAGTAACCAACTATAGTAAAAATCATTTATTTTAATTTTATTAAAATAAATTAGTTATTGTGTATATTAATTGAATTAAGAAGGTAAGAACTTCGACAAATTATTATTTTCTTTTGAAAATTAAGTTGTTAGATTAAATTAATTTTTTAATAGCTTGTAATAATTTTATTTTTATTAGTTATTGAAATATTTATTATTTATTGGCTTATTATTTATTAAAATATTTATTATTTATTGAAATACTTATTGTTTATTGACTTATTATTTATTAAAATATTTTATTATTTATTGAAATATTATTATTTATTGACATTATTTATTAAAATATTTTTTTATTATTTATTGAAATATTTTTATATTTTAATATTTATTGAAATATTTTTATATTTTATTATTTATTGAAATACTCTTATATTTTATTATTTATTGAAATATTTTTTAATCTTTTCTTGAAATTCGATTTAAGCATTTTCATGAACTATTCGTAAAAATAGGGTCATTATATACTCTTGACATTATGGTTTACATATTTATTGTTTGTTTATATAAAACATATCCATAAGAGTTTGTTGCTAATTCATAAACAATTCACAATATTTTTCTGAATCTTTGCATTTTTTTTTTTAAATAAAACTGAATCTTACATTTTAATTAAGATTATTAAAAGCTCTTCAAAATTATTGCTAATAAATAAATGTAATATTACATTGCGAACAGATCATACTTAAACATTATTTAAAAGTTCTTTAACCTTACAAAAAAAAAAAAAAAAAAAAAATGGCATCTCACAAATAAATTCATCTTATTCACATTTTCTAATTAAATAAATAAGCAAAGATTTGCTTTCTTATTTAAATATGCATTTTCAGTTGGATTTAATTTTCCATTTTGGAAAAACTAGACCACAGATCAAATTAAATTACTCTCGGCGATCTATCCAAAAACCAATCCCATCCCCCAAGAAAGCACACTTAACTAACTCAAATAACGACAAAAAAAATAACACTCTTTAGCAAACACGGAGTCTTCAGAACAATTTTTAAACTTAATTTAAATCACCCCATAAGCTGAACCATCTTTGATTTTGGTAAACGCGGCCTTTTGATGGAAAAGACGGTAAGAGAAAAAAAGAAAAAAGAAAGTAAAATAAGAAAAAAGAAAGAAATGTTGAATTTTTAAATCTTCCAAACCTCGTTGGCAGCCACGCTTTCCACGCTTAGATTGTTTGTATTAATAGAACGACACCACCCAAAGTTATGTATTCCCAATTCAAACCGGAAAAATTTTCGCTTCGGTTCTTATGGAGGAAAATCGAGTTATCTCCGAAACGCTACAGAGCAGTTAAGATGGTTTCAGGTTCGGCTTAAAGCGATCAGGGAATATGAATTTTCTCCCTCTTTTCACTTTCTTTCTTTTGTTCTTGATTTCTTCTCCAAACGGAGCACTATTTGTTTAATGTCGATGATTGTTTCGTCAGGGAGCTTAAGATTTCAGATTAGAAAGAAGGAATTTGAGATGGTTCTTCCAAGTATTAAAAGTGGGTTTGAAATATCAGAGAAAAAGGATTTTGTGTTGTCTGGGTGAATGGGATTGTGAAATTGTATTCATACATTTGTTTTTCAAGATGCCTGATAAACAACAGGAAAACTTAAGCATGATGTAATGCACAAATAAATTTAAGTTAGAAGGATTGAATTTTTGAGGAAAGAAGAATTTGAGAATTTAAATTTTGTGAATTTTAAATTAATTCATATAGGATTTTTTATAATTATTTAATTCTTGAAAAATATTACCTATATAAACTTATTTTTCAATGATTGTTTCGGCATGGGTTTACGATTTCAGATTAGAAAAAGGAATTTGAGATGGTTCAAAGGGAATTCAGAAATTTTTTTAAGTAAATAATTTCCATTTAATATTAAAAATGTTATTTGTTTAAAAAATGTAATAAACATATAAAAAATGTTTAAAAAAGTTATTTCATTAAGTGTAATATGCCTTTTAAACGTGCTATTCAATTTTAGGGATATTTTTTAACGTTAAATTTAATAATTTCATCAAAATAATAATTAATAAAAAAACTAATAAACAAAAGTCATGAAACCATTCTAAATCAATCCATTTAAGCTTAAATTTTTAAATGAGTGATGTAATTTAACTTTTATTAATAAGCAGTTTCACTTAAAAATTTCTATTACTATAGTTACAACTGTGTGCAACCTAAATAATCTCGGAACACATTTTGAAGTATCCTTCTATACTGGAAGCATTGCTAAAATGTTCAAGGTTGTTCTCTTTATACACATGCTAGTATTAATATGAATTTTGATTTTGACAAGATTTTTAAAATATAAGTACATAATTTAATCTGACTTCAATTAATAAACAAAATTAGCAATTTCATTCAAATAAGAATTTTAATAGTTAAATTATGAAATTCATAATAAATAGAATTTAGGAATAATTAGAATTATTTAAACTAGAATATTAGAATTAACTATTATCACGTAGAAAACAAAATGCGATAAAATTTAATCAACAATTTCAAATTTTTAAATAAATTAGTATTTAAAATATAAATTTTAATTTAATTATTTTTTATTTTTATTTAAATATTAAAATTATTAATTCGGCAACATTATATCCAGAGTAGAGGGGCGTGAAAATGTGTTCCAAGACAAAAAACATGCAGACGAATAAATAAAATGTGGCCTACTTTTCATTCCAATTTTCAGCTTAAGCTGGTTTTCGAGATTATCTGAAACGAAAGGGGCCAAATTTTACTATCATCATTGTAACAGTTTAAAGAAAAAATATTCAAATATTATTAAAATAATTTTAAATGTTAAAAAAATATATTAGTACATTTTATATATAAAAATTTTTGTTGTTGTTATTGGATAGAATTCAAAATGCATTTTACAAAAACACATTTTTCATTAATTTTTTTTTGACAAAGCAGAAATATAAATTTTTATAATAATTTAGAAATTTTGCATTCAGCATGTTTTTTGTGCTAGAAATTTTTTTAACAACAAAGCAAATTTTGTTTTTATAGGGAAACAAATGTATATTTTTAAAAAAAAAAAAAAATATTTTGAAGAATTATAATCAAAAATATTTATCAATAACAACACAAACTATTTAACTAAGTAGTTGTGCTTAAAACGAAAGATGAAGCTGAAATAACAAAATTTTAATCTAATTTTTTAAATTTCTTAAAAAATATAGAAAATTTCAAACATTTTCAATTTTATAATATAAGTTTTTTTTATATTAAATTTAACACACGAAATTGTTAAATAATTTTAAAAAGTAACATAAGAAATATTTTTAACTGCCAAATAAACAACTGAAAGAAATAAAAATATGTACTACTTCATTGAACGATTAAAAATATTTTATATCATAATATAGATATATAGATTTTATATCGTGATATAGATATGAATTGAGAAAAAGAAAACAATTTCTAGACTTAAAAGCGATTATTTAATGTCCAAAATAATATTTCATTTACTGCTATAAAAATTCATCAACATTTTCTTGATTTTATTTCTCCAATGTGGGGGAATTTTTTTAACTGCAAAAAAAAAAAAAATAAAGAAAGAAACTCACTTCATAGGATCTGTTTGATAAAATAAATACTAAAATAAAATTACGCTGACAGAAACTTTATTCAGCAACAAAAATCTGAAAACTATTTCCGATATGTGTCACATTCAATGAAAGGATCATCTCTCATACATAATACTCTGCGTGGAATACAAGTAAATTTTCCTTTTGCTTTACAAGCATTAAGTATATTAGAATTTCCCTTTCTGAATGTTTCACCAGACAACGGTGCCTTAGAAAAAGAAAAAAACAGAAGAGCTATTTATAAAATACATTTCCTAGGCGTATGATTGATTGAAGACATGCCCTTGCTTTTAGACAGTTAGTTCTTTTCCATGTCATAAAACATGCAGTAGAGAAACTTAGTTGTTTGATGACTTATACAATTATTGGAACGTTATTATTTTTTTGTTTATTGCTGCATTTATTTTAGATCCTGTTTTTTTTTAATTTAATGCTCTAAAAATGGGAACTTTTAATGATTGGAAAATAACTTTTTGCTATTTAACAGAAACAAGCAAGTGTTAATTAACTGAAAAATGAATAAAAGTGCTAGATAAAAATATTTGTACGACAATTAATAATATTAATTAAATTTGAGAATAACCAACATTATTTTATTTTATTAAATAAATAGTTAATTTTTTAATTTTATATTTATTATCTTATAAAAGGCAATAATTTTATTACCATTTATATAGTTTTACTCTTATATTTCTACTTTTTTTTTTTATATTGTTATTCTATAAAAAAAGAAAAGAATTTATTTTTATTTATTTCTATTCTTAATTGTTGTTCCTTTTTTTTTTTTAATTTTAATATTAAACTATTATATTTATTTTATATTTATATAGCATTTATTTTTATTTATTTATTATTATACTTTAGCATTCACTTTAGTTTATCAGTGAATTTTTTTAAAATTCCATTAAGTTTTTTTTAGTTGTATTTTTTTTTTTTTAGTTTGAAATAGTTTCCCAAAATAACATTTTCACTTGAAAACTAAGCAAAATATTTTGAAATCAATAAATAGCATTATAAAAATGCGAATACAGATAAGGAAAAAAAAAAGAAGAGACATTATCAATTCGTGCGAAAACCAAATAAGAAAAAAATGAAGTCTAAAAATGAATTAAAGTCTTATCTTTCCAGAAACAAGTAAATAAATGTCGAAAACATAATAAAATATAGCTTCAGTAAACAGCCGAAATAATCCAAGCTGAAGGGAAAAAAAGTAATAAAATAAATAAATAAATAGAAGAGCTGAAAAAAATGGCGAATTCAAATAAACAAAATTCCATACAGTTTTTATTTTATCTAAAAGTGCCGAAGTTTCTGGATCACGATAAAAAAAAAAAAAACATAGAATAAAATGATTCGAATAAGCTCAGAATGATCACATTTTTTATCCCTTAAATATTTTAAACATTTTTTTGCCGAGTCAATAAAACAAGCATTTTGCTGTCAAAAATAAATAAAAAGCGAGAATCAATTGAAAAAGTAAATGTGTAAGGGGAAAAAAGCTCAAATGCATAGAAACGTTCTTATGGCTTCGAAAGAAAAATATTCGAATAAAATAAAACAAACAGTAGCATTTGCAAAAGAAAGAAAAAAAAAAAAAGAAAGAAATAGAAAAAGAAAAAGAAAACGAGCTTTAAAATGCATGAAGTGGAATTTACTTTTTCATACAGATCACATCAACAAGTCGTTCAGACATGGAATCTAAATAAATGGCTGACAAGCGGAAAAAATACAGTCCTTACACCACTTTGTTTTTTATTTATTTATTTTATTGCTTTTGAGTCTCGGATCTGGCAACACAATCGCAGATGCACTCGAATAAACTGTGTGGCGGGTGTTAAGTTGTAACCATAGCCACCTGTTAAAAAGTAAATGTTCTTTTTTTATCCGAGAATTGTTTTGAAAAGAAAATCCATTGCTAGAAAATAATGTTTACAGAACATTTGTTCTAAGCCTTTTTTTTTTTTATTCTGTTCTTTTTTTTTTTTTTTTCGTTCTTTTTTTCGAACGGCTGTTTTTTTTATGGGTTAAGTTCTTTTCTGCTGTTTTTCGATTGCCCGAATCGTTTTAGTTCTTTTCAATATATAACGGATAAGTTTGGAAAATAAAAAATAAAAAATGATAAATTGTTTTTTGAATGCGAATTTTTTTCTTTTAATAAAGAAAATAAAAGGAATATGTTGTTTTCAAAGGGGCAAAATATGACAAACGATCGACAATGAAAATATTAATAAAAAGCAGAGGGAGTCGAAAAGGGAAAAAGAAAAATAGATGATCAGTGTCAGAAAACCAGTCATTTTTTGATACAAAATGCTATGGAAAAAGTAACATAAATATCTTTGACGTCTTCATATTTCCTAAGTCTATTTCCTCCCAGGCTGTGAAAATTTTAAGTTCTCAATTTTTCACCTCAAGGCATTTGGGGAAAACATCCGTTCTGTCATCACATAGGAATGACAAATGCTTTATTTAAAAGTGTCGGACAGAGATATTTTTTTTTATCTGCTACAAAACTTCGTGATGAATAATAATATTTTGTTATAAGACTGAAATATTTATCTGGGCAGCATTTTTGAAAACTGTTTAATTTATTATTTTTTGGACAGATGATACAAAGCTTACAATGTTACAATTAAATTATTCAGATAACATTCAAAAACTTATTTATTATTTTTTTTTAATTTTTTAAATAATAATAAATTCCCTGTTTCATAAAAGGGTGTTTAATTTGTTTTCTATTTAGAAAAATTATATTCGGATCATGTTTACTTTAATATACAAAATAAAATATTACTAATTTGGATATAAATTATATTTGATTTGTACGGTTAAATTTTTTGATATAAGTATTTTTATTTCTTGTTTTAAACAGTAATTAAAATTTTTTTATATTGTATTACATTATAAATTAATATTCTTTCTTTGTTCTATAAAAGTTCTAAACAACTAATAAACCTTATGTACCATTTACCTAATGATATTGCTTAAAGTATTGTTTTTATATGCATGAAAGAAAATGAGAAATAATTCATCATTCTTTGAATTGTGAATGTTTACTTTTCGCATGAAAGAATCAGCATGTTAATCTTTAAGCTACGTAATGCATTGAAATTCCTGTTAAAGTAATGAATTTTTTAAAACAATTAATTTTTGTTATTTATCTAGACAATGATTTTCTTATAGTTTTATTAAGTTTACTTAAGTTTTTCTTATAGCTTGGCTCTTTTAGCAATTTTATATGAATAACTGGGCTTATTTGGTTTCATTGATAGATATTTTTGTGTGTGTGTGTTTGTTTTGTGTGTATGTGTATGTGTAAAAGAATCAGAATTCATTGAAAAACATAAAATGTGAAATATTTTTTTCAATGTCAATCAGAAAATAAGGCTTTTTTACAGTTTAAAAATTAAACAAATTGCTTTGAATGTAATTGTAGGTAAATCCGAACAGCTTTATATTTGTTTATTTTTAAATTTTAATTTGATTTATTTTATTCTTTTTAATAATGATAAGAAATGAAGAAAAACTTCAAGAACTTGGAAAATCAGTTACATTTCACATTAATGCAAGTAATATACATGACTTATAGGAATAATATGCTTCTTAATTTGCATAACTGTTATTTTGCATTTTAAGGCAATTGTTTGCATTTAAGGCAATTTAAGGCGTATTGTTTGAAATTCATAGTAAAAAATTTAATCATATTTTAATATAATTCTAAATTTTTATAAAAAGTGTCATTTAAAATATAAAAAAGTGTTCTTTTATTCTAACACATTCAAAGTTTTATTCTATTATTTATTCTAGTATTATTCTAACACATTTTACATTTAAAAGAACACTTCTTATAAGAAGTGTTCTTTTAAATGTAAAAAGTGTTCTTTAATTCTAAAGTCTTATAAAAAGTGTTCTTTAAAATATGAAAAGTGTTTTTTAATTCTAAATTTTTATAAAAAAAAAAAAAAAAAAAACTCTCAATAAAACCCTCTTTTTTAAAGAACAAAACCCTCAGTAGCATTCTTAAAAATTTTATGTACCTTTTCTTATTTTTTTTTTTTTTTTTGTTTATTTATTATTTAAAAACACTTTGTCATAATTTAACATATAGTTGGACACTTACATGTAATTTTCATTGTGATGTATTATATTTTGACGAACGATTCTTAAAATTATTTCAAAAAGTATAATAATAATAATTTTTTTAAAGACGACTATCATAAATATTCTTATTTTTTTCATAAATAAATGACATGAATATTTCTTACACATTTTAAAAACTAAACTTATAGAAACTATTACTGTTATGTTTTCCGAAAAACCAAAACTCTTCCCTTTCCAAAAGAAAACTCATTCTCAAAACGATTACGATGTATAAGAAAAGAAAGAGCAAAAGATTAATCGTTCTCAATACAATTTTTTTTTTTTTTTTTTCCCTTAACTCTTTTTCCCTAAATTTTTTTTTATCCCCACTCTCTGTGCTGTGCTCACGGGCTAACGGGGCAGAGGAATAAACACGTATATAAAAAATAATCTATTTAAAAAAATAATCCAGAAAGCAAAGCCGGAAAGAAAGGAACGAAGAGAAAAAGTATTTCGGATGAAGAAGGAAAAAAAAAAAAAAAATAGGGAAATAGGGGGAAGGTGTGTGCCGAAAAGAGATTTTTTTGTTCTCTCTTTTCCGTTCTAATATGGGCGCGTACCTTTATAAAAGATTTGATAGATCGTAGTTTAAGCGATTTGCAAATATCTATGGAGCTTCACGACCGGTGGAGTAGAAAAGTGTCGACCTAGCTTTTTCTGATAAATTGACGGAAGACTACCAGCTCATCTGGTCGATTTCGGAGAATCTGGGAGCCGAATTTTTTCCCCTCCTAACCCCTTTGCTCTCCCTCACTAGCCTCCGGTATACAGCGCCACCTGGTAGTCGAAGGCGGAATTAGAACTCGTCGAATATTGGAAGTTATGTTGTTGCAGAATTTGAATTTGTGGGAAGTTCATAAAACTGTATAACTGGTGCAATAGCATTTTTTAAATATTGAAATAATTTCTAATATATTATTTTTTTACTTTTTTTTTTCCTTTGTCTTAACACTATCCCATACTAGACAAACACCTGGTAGTCGAAGGCAGAATTAGAACTCGTCAAATATTGGATGTTAAGTTGTTCCAGTTTCAGAAAACTATATAACTGATTAAAGCATTATTATTTTCTTCTAAATATTAAAATAATTTCTAATATGCTATTTTCTAATTTTTGTTCTACTATACAAACTTCTTTTGGAAAGCAGCTTTTATTTGAAAAAAAATAAATAAATGCGCAATAATTATTCATTTAGTTGATATGGGAGATAATAGAAAATATTCATTTTAAGATTACTGTAAAGCATCCAGGAGAAATAAGTTTAAACTGTTAGTTAAAGTTTAATTTGTTTAAAATTATTAATATAATTTAAGATAAGTAATTGATCCTTCCAATAACAATATAAAGCCAAAGAGACAATAATTCAAAGCTAAACCTTAATTGTATCCTATTTTAAAGTATTTTCGCACATGGATAAAAAAAATTGACATTTTTTATTACATGAAATCAAACATGTATTCATGTTTGATTTCATGTATTTTCAAAAGAATAATCACGTATTTTCAAAAGAAATTTTTAAATTTTATTTCTGAAATAGGATAAATGTAACAAATAATATTAATAATTTAAAACTGATCATTAGTTTCTGTTATACAATGCATTTATCAAAAATATAAACAATTAAATATTACATTCTTTATTCTTGTCTACTCAAACACAAAGGAAAACCGCTGAGAAAATTTTTGTAATCAAAAACAAAACATTACTTTCCATCGTTCACTTTTCCTGTTTATCTAAACATAACCATTAAACATCTATTTAATGGTGGGAAAAATTACTTTTTCCTTTTCCTGATTTCATTTATTTTAATATAATTTCTATTCTTGCAATTTTAGTTATTCTCTTTTTTAAAAAAGATTAAATATTTTTATTTTTGATTTAAAGATATATTAATATTTTTATTTGCATTTTGTTTATTTAAAACTTGAATCTTGAGTAATAATATTATTAATAGGGCCTTGAGAATGCATTGGAAACTCCAGGCAGTTAAATGCGAAGATTTTAAATAGTCCTTTTTTAAATATTATTTATTGATTTATATAATTTTAAAATTCATTTTTTTTCATATTTTTTTTTTTTTTTTTCTTATTTAGAAGAGCTTCAATATTTCTTTCAGAAAGGAATATTTAAAATTGTTGAAAATTGAAGCTAAAGGAAAGAAAAGTTGCAAATGTATTTATTTTGTTTCCTTCAATTAAAAGTATAATAATTAAAATTAGTTAAATGTAAAACGAATGAAAAAAAACTAGATAAAACAAATGAAAAATATACTTTAAAAAATTGTATGCTGAAAAAATAAAATAAATACAGCGTAGTATTTATTATAAATAAGCACAGTGTGATAGTTATAAATAATTGAATCATTTGGAATAGTATTCTGACAAAATAAGTAAATAAAAGAAGGAATTTGTATAAAACGAATGAAAAAACACCAGAGAAAACCAATGAAAAAAAATACTTAAAAAAATAAAATAAATAATAGTATTTATTATTAATAGGCACAGTGTAATAGTTATTATAAATAGTTGAGGCATTTAGAATAGTATTCTGACAAAAAAAAAAATAAATAAATAAAAGAAGAAGGAATTTATATGAAATTTTAGAATCAGAACCTTGAACACTTAATAACATGATGCAATTCATTAATTTTTTATTATTAGACTACACGAAATTTTTCTTCTTCAAATCTCATTCCTTTTTTGCGAAGCCTCCTTTTCTCCACGGCGTACCCCCTGCGCATTCCTACTGCCAAACGATCCACCTTCTTTTCTACGAATGGGGTGCGTGCGCTCCTCGAGTTTCTACGATTCTCCAATGACAGATGCAGAGAGGTCCGCCTACGACTTGGCGCAATCGTACCCACGCCCAATCGCATTCCCACAGTCGGAATGGAAATGGCATCGCACTCAGTGCGCAAGCGTACACCAATTTTCTCTGGGCGTGGGCCGCGGCTGCGTACCTACTTTGGCCGAATTTTCAGGGAGGGGCTTTAGCCTTTGGAAGAACATCGTCTCTTCTGCCTTCCCCCCCCACTCCTCACTCACCTTTATTCCTCACGTTCGAAAAAGAATGCACGAAACGTTCGGTAGATTGGTCAAGAGATAAAACGTCTGGACGTAAGTCACGTAGTGCCTTATTAATAGCGGTTTTTGGTAGGGGGCCCTTTGCAAAGCGTATTCAGTGTAGGGTGTTGTCTGCATTTTTGGGGTAGTTATGATGTGTGGCCTTCGCCTTGGTTCCCTGCTTACACAATGGAATTCTTTTCTTTTTTTTTTTTTAATGAGGACAACAAAGAACTTATTTCTGCCAAGGCTTTTTTTAAATGTTTCATTTTTTTTTTTTTTTATTACTGTTATTGTGAATCAAAAATGTTTACGCTATTAGTTTAACTTAAAAGGAAAAAAAATTAAAATAGTGATTTGGGCAATTTTTTTTCCTTTTCGAATATTTGCGAGATTTGAAAATAACGAAAAAGGAAAGATTTGTAATTTAAATGAAGGGCCCTTAAAATAAAGATCCCGAACCATAGAGAAAGATTTGGAGGAACGCAAAAAATAAATAAATAAAATAAAATTAAAATAAAAATTGGCTCTTTTAATTGCTTTTTTTTTTTAATTAAAAGAAACCCTTTTGAATATTAATGATGTTTAAATAATTGAATGCACTATAATCACTTTCATACAATATTTTAGTTCTTGTCATTCTTTAAACATATTTTTCAAAGACGTTTTTTTTTTTTTTTTTCATTTATATAATAAAATACTATATGCAATTTTTTTTTTTTTTAAATAACAGTGGGCCTCTTGTACAATTTATGTATCCCACTGATGGGGACGAAAGGTGAATAGTACCTTCCAAGAGATTTTTAGGAGTAACTGCTCCGCATCAGTGTGTCATATAAGAAGAAAATTAGAAAACTCTCACTGGACAGTCTGATTATCGATGCGAGACGTTTTACGTACAATGACACAACCGCCATCTAGTCTCACTCGTTTCTGAAAGCAAGGACTTCAAAAATACAGTCAGCAGATTCGAGGTCTGGCCCTCCTCCTACACACTACCTGCATACATTGCTACTGGTCACTAGTTTGGATTCACGTAATCCTGCTTCCATATTTCTTTTTTACATAGATGGTGGAGATAGTTGGAAATTTTACAATTTCAATGGGAGTCATAAACAGAAATAGTCTTAGAGCCACTGTTTTAACTCATCATCAGTGGTTCTTTCTTTCTAAATGCGATTTTTTTATAGATATATGTATGAAAAATTTCTTAACGATAATTTTAAGAAGTACTTCAGAAACATTTCCACTAAAAAGCTTTATTATCAATTATCTTTAAAATTTTTTGATTCCTACTTTATAATACAATTGTTCAGCAATTTGGGGCAACTGATTTTCAAAATCTATCGCGATGTTACTTTTTTAAAGCATTCATTGCACATGAAGAAATCAAATACGTATTTATAATTCCCATTTTTAATTAGAAAAATCGAATTTTATTGAGTACACTGAATTCAATTTGATCGAATAATTGCATTGGATTTAGAAAATAATTATTATTATGTGTTGTATTTCTAGTCTAAGAGAGATAAATTATTTAATTACTAAATTAATATTAATGTTTAATCATTGCTTAATAACACCAGACTTACAAATTCTATATTGACATAATTTTATTGTTTCGTAGAAATTTTTAGGATATTAAAGCCATTATTTAATCTTATATTGTTTCGTGATTTCTTTCGCAAATCCGTATTTAAAATCATCGTTAATCAGTAATTAAAATCCGAAATCTGTAGATGGTATCTTTCGACTTCCTTTCAGATGGTTTCGAGACAGCAGATGGTTTCTTTTTACAGGGTAAGGTTAGCCCTATGCAATACAGTCATATTAGACCGGGATCTACGGTTTAAAGTGGATGCCGAACACTGCATGCCATTACAAAAATCATGGTGCACCGGGATTCGAGCCTGTGGCACCAAATGCCAGAGCGCTAACAGAAAGTATATATTATAAGGCTCTTAATTCAGATCTTTACTCGTAATTGAAAAATCAACTTCTTTAACTTCTTCGACTTTTAAAAACAATTTTCTCGAAAGAAAGAGTCTAATTTATCTTGGCTAAATTGAATAACTTTAATCAAATTAACTTCTTAATCCATATCAGTAAAGGACTAGAACTAAAAAGAAACCTCAAAACTGTATACAAAGTTATTCAGACGAATTTCTTTTTCTTTTTGTTCTATTTTTTTTTATGACCTTTGGTTGTTTGCAGTCAATAAGAACCGAAAAAGAATACCCGGATCACCTCCCTTGAATAGAACTACCGATCCGGGCCAATCCCAGAAATTTCGAATTTGGAGTGCCGATACGTTACGTGTCCTCCTACTTAAGGCCGGATGGAATTACTACCAAACGATAAGAACGGGGGTGCGCCAGGCAATTACTTGCCCGGCAATTGCAGTTAAAGCAAACTGTAAAAAAGGCACGGAATGGAAGAGAAAAAGCACGGTAATAACAATAAAGTAAAACAACCAACAAAAAATATGAAAACGATTATTGCTTACTTCTTGTCCTCTGTTCGTCCATGAGTTGTTTCTCGATACCTTCTCGGACCTCCCTCTCCCTCAGAAGTTCCATTTTGAGTTCGGCTGTACAAAAGAAAGAAGAAAAATTATCGTTTTCATGAATAAAGTGGGGAGTGGGAATAATTTTTGCTGCCTGTAATTTCCAAGTACAATTTCGTAAGAGGCGTTCATTGCGCATACATAGAATGGGAGCTTCAAAGTATTTTGATGGTATACGCCTAGTTATTAATATGTGGGGTTTGTGTGATGCTAAATTGCATTTAAAGGAGGGTATAAGCACTTTATTACATAGTATGAGTTCTTCTGTAAAGGGAAAATAACTGCGCCAGGACACGACAGGGAATTGAACGCTTTCAAGGTAAATATGGCTTGAAATGGGTTAGTCCGTATACAGGTGTTAAGGTAAATTAAGAGTAGAGTTCAAATTCTTTTGTTTATTGAAAGTGAAATATAGATAAGTGATAATTTTAAACTGCAATTAAATACAAAAACTAAGTTTACATTGGAGCATGGAAAAGTAAAAGTTAAATTGTATTACAATTTGAATTATTTTTTACAGACAAAAGGCAGCTATCATATTCAAAAGCAGCTGTCATATATTATTTATTATTTGGAAAGATGTAACTTTAACTGATTTTTGAGATAGGAACTGTTGATTTTTTTAAGGCTATGCATAAAAATACAATGAGTTATAATCGTGAGTATGTTAAATGTTTTTAATTAATTAATTTTGAAAATTTACGTCATTATAACATCAAATAATAATAAGCCTTTTGTTGCTTGAAATATATTTCTTCAACAGTATACAAATATTTATTTTTAGGAAATAAACATTTATCCTGAAAATATATAATTATTATATATAAAATTTAATCTTAAAATTTAAAACTAAATATTAATAATATAAATATTATTTTCATTTGTTTATACTTACTTAAGTCTGAATTATTTTTAATCTGTGACAATGATGGATAAACTTCTGAGCGAACGCATTCATTTTTTTAATAAATTTGGGGGAAAAAACTCACTTTGAATGCGAAATTCATTGATATGAACAAAATATTTTTGCTAATCTGTATAATTTTGTTTCATATTTAAGACGTCCATATTTCGTCCGCTAAATTATAAAATTTACTTAAAATTATTGTACTTTTCCTTTATTTGTTTCTGTATGATTTCATTATTAAATATTATAAATAATAAAATAAAATTTAAAATTTCTAAAATATTTCAACTAGTTTATTTATTAAAATTGGTAAAAAATATATAGTTCATATTATTACTATCAAAGCAAAAGCCCTTATTATTTTATCATTATATTTTTCATCAATAGAAAAATAGATAATTTTATTAATTATATTTTCAAATTTAAAAATTTTCATTTATTCTTAACATAAATAATCAAAATATAACTTTAAAAATTGTGGTGGGTCTCAAATTTGTTTTTTTTTTTCTCAAATTTTCATATATACAAAATACATATTTTTGACCTATCAACTGAACTTCTGTAATTTATACACCCTCCCCGAATGAATCATGCATTACCGGGCACTCGGAACTGAAATTTCGGTTTTGATAGCCGTAATAACATAACGATGCGATTACCAGCATCGAAATCTATCAAAACAGATGCGAGGTCGATTATTTTTTATTCTTATCTGTACTCTTCTAAGGAATCATTCGGTGTAGTGCTATTTTCTTTTTCCTCCCCGCCCTCCACGAAACACCCCATTTATGCTTTTTCGAAAAGGGATGGATCACTTAATGAGCTTTTTTTATATGATTACAAGTGGCATAGCAGACAGTTCCGCCCATAGCTATAAGCCGTTTCCATATTACTGTCCTATCCAATATCTATCACAGCCATCTTTATCTGAATTCATGTGACTGCTTTAAAAGTATAAATTGATTGTGTGTCAGATAAATTTGAAATTGGGTCAGATTTTTTATTTTTTGAAAAATGATAATTAATGATTAATTTAGGTATTAATTCATTTTTTTTGCCTTTCCTTGATATTTGATATATTTAACAAATGTTTCAAGGTTTAAAGTCACACTTCTGCTGTTTCTCATCCCACTTGGTAGACAGCCAAGTCAAGAACTCGTGTGATGTTATGGAAGGAGGGAAAGCTTCTGTTGTGATGGAGCACCCATAGGTAGAAGTGTGGCTTGGCTTTGTAATGCTGAAGAAGGAGGGCGGTGTCTTCTGGAAGGAGTTTTAGGGTAACTACCCTGCATTTGAGCATCGAAGGGAAGGAAACTCGGAAAACTCCCACCAGGTTATCTGACTAACGAGATAAGATGCTGAACATCACAAATGCCATCGAGTATCCTCCTTTTTTGAAATAGTGTCTACAGCAAAGACACCAGCGGATTGAACCACCGCCCTAATGCTTATTAGCAGTAACTTTACCCGACTCGACGTGGCTCAGTGGCACGAGTCGGGCAAAGTTACACTTCTACTTTGTATGAGTAATAAGTAATTAACAAAAATCATCAATGAACATAATAGTGATCGATAAACCAATCGAATGAAATCGATGAACAATAATAGTCTTTATTCTTAATACAAATAACTTAATCGTCTGGTTTTGATTAGTTTGCAAGATCCATAAATGGAACACAAGGTCCACCGATATTCAACAATAAAAAAATATATTATGTGATTAAAATTAATGATGTTACCAAAATATGTAATAACTTAAGTAATCACAATTAATGTTAATGATTATGTGTTACCAAATAATGTAGTAATAACTAAATAATGCATTTAAAATATTATGTGATTATATTAATCTTTCTAGGTCTTTTTAACTTCTAACATAAATCGAATTTCAGTTTTTATTTATTTATTTAGAAATCATTTGCAATTTTGTACATTTTTTTTTTTTTATATTTAAGCAACCGGAGAAAGCATCATTTCTGCTCCACAGGTACACAATGGACTTTGGGGGAAAAAAATTTCATCGCCAAGTCAAATGAATACTGAAGGGGAAAAAAATGCTCAATACATCAAAGCTTAAATCTCGCGAATACCATCATATAGTATGTGCCTCACTCCCCATTTCGAGTGACCGATGTAAACGGCCAGATTGCCCGAGTGTGGATAACAGGTGACAAAATGTGGGGGAGCTACACCCCTTAGTTGGGGAAGGCTTCATTCTCGCCTCTGGTATGATTAATGGCCATCTCCTCTTTATTGTGGGTGTCTCCCTCCACTGATTTTGAATTCATCCGTTTTTCCCGGAAGAAGAGAAATAAATTCTAGGAGAGAGAAAATTTGGGACCAAAAGGTGGAAATGGAAGTTTTGATAACTTTCATGACTATGCTGTTATCAATTTATTCTAAAAAATTCTTTTCTTATTTCTTACTTCTTTTTTTTTTTTTGATAAACTGTTGGTATTCAATATTTGTTTTGCTATTTATATGTAAATAATTCCTCGAATTTTTATGTAATTGCTATTTATTTATATGTAGGATTTATTTATTATCTACTAATGTGATCCTATGTGAGATTTTAAAATTTTAAAACTTTAATTTCCACCAATAACTGACGTCTAAAAACTATTATATTCTTTAAAGAATTATTCAACGATTACTATGTAAAAGTCATGTTAAATTAGGTGTGGTTTATATATATATATGATGTTTCAGATAAAATGCCCTTAAAGCAGAAGTTCTTATTCAGTTTATTAGATTCCTCTTTACTTCTTCTTCAATGGCGCGACAGCTTTTTGTTAGGCCAAAGCCTAAAGCCAAATTACGAGATTTTTACAGTTTACACGGTTTTTACAGATTTTTACGGGTTTTTACAGTAAAAAAACGACTTATGGTATACAAACATTCATTTTTAAATTGCAGACTGCTTTTTAATAGTATTTAATTTGGATAAAACTGATAATAATAACAGTATTTAATAATATCATTTTAATTTCAATCAAAATTCTAATAATTACGTAAAATGATCTTAACGGTATTGAATCAATTACGATATTTAAATCTTTACATTTATATTTAGGAAGCCTGATCTCCACATTCAGTAGCATTCTTTTTTGAAAAATGCAGCTTTAAATCTACATCAAAATTTTTTAAATACTACAATTGATTAATCTACCATTTTTTCATACCAATCCTTATCATTAATAAAAAAACCAGTAATATATGCATCTGCATGCAAATCTTACTGCGCGCAATTCTACTATAGAAGCCCATTCTTTAGGATAACACAGAAATCAGCGTTCTAGATCTGGACCAGTCATACCACATTGATGCATCTGGCATGGTCTTTACCGGCACAGCCATCCATCAAAATCCAAGTCTAATCCTCGCTCCCAAACTCAAAATATTAGCATAAAATTGTGTAATGGGAATGCCCGAGTGAGGGAACGCTAAGAGACATATCTCGCTATCATCCCAGAGTTCATAGAAAAATTACGCCCCCCTCTGGGGAGAGAAGTATGGAATAAAAATTATAAAACTGACACTGATCGTTCTACCTCGGGTTGTCTTCGAACCTTCCCCCTTCAATCTGTCGCAGCGATATCGATTAAAGGCTGGCTTCCTAAATGATGAATTGAGCCTAACTAGCCACCTAGACCCTTGCATCGTCCGTTAAAGTGACTAGATCCCATGGCCAAGTCTATACGACAACTAGACAACTGTGACTGGTCGTCAACTCCATCGACGTGTCAGACAATGGGACAGCTTTTGGTCAGATGCGATCGCCCTTCTCTAGATGGGATTATGTCTTCACCATGGAATTATGCCGGTAAGTTTCGGGACGATAGTAGTTTGTTTGCAGCAAAATGGAAGGGGGGTGGAAAATTATTGAGATCAATTCTCTTCTGAAGTTGTCAACTGGAGGAATAGTGGTAAGTGATCGGCGAGAACCTGTTAGAACATATGGTGGCTTTCGCATTCTTAATGCAGGTGATTGCGACAAAAGAAAAAAGACAAACATATTTTTTTTTGTGATCGTTGTTGTACAAGATTACTGAATTATTTATTGTTATTTGTTCAGAATAGATGAATTTATCTGTAAATAGTGTTGCCTTCTCTTATCCACACATTCAATATTCAGTGTGAATGAATATTGAAACATTTAGTTTTTATTTAAATAGTCAATTACTATAAATATTATTCTGCAAATACGTCAGGGTACATTATTCCAAATTAAACACATTAACATATATTTAACATATATTAAGTACATAGGTACATTTAATATATGTTAAATCCTCGTATTTAACAAGTGTTATTACTGCGGAATATGAGCATTAATGAAAACAAAAAATTTCGTGCTTTAAAAAGCGATGGAAATATTACGATATACAATTCGAAATTTCATAAAGAATATTTGTATTGCATATAATTGCTTATTAATAATAAGTTAATTTTAACTTAAATCAATCTTAAATTATGTTTCTCAGCTGAACACTAAATATTTTAAATATTTTTCTACAACTTTATTATAAAATATTTTCCTTAATTTGGAATAAAAGATAACTAAAAAAATAAATAAAAATTTATTTGAAAAATGAAAATACTCAACCCTTTTCTACCTTTAAAATTCCTTTTTCGCAGACCATGCACATATTGTAAAAGACAAAAACAAAAGAAAGTCCAAATCCGACATCATACTAATGAGCACCTGAAAGACTCATCCAAAGATATCGAAATTTATAGCATCAAAGGTGATGAACAAACAGCAACTTTTACGGAATCCAAGACGACAGCAAAACAGTACCTCTCGTAGTTATTAATCTTTATAAGAAAATCTCACAAAAAAAAAAAAAAAAAATTCTCTTTTAAAGAAAAATCTTCAATATATATATATATCAAAAAAATTGCCTTATATACAATTTCAAACTTCCATTTTGAAATAAATAAATAAAAACTGGTTTAAAAACGGTATTAGGCAACTGCCTACCCTTTTCCAGCCCATGCGCATATTGGAAGAGATATGCAGCTCAAAGAAAAGTTCAAAATCCGTCATCATACTAATGAGCATCCGAACGAGTCGTCCAATCAAATACAGATTTATAAGATCAAAGATGAACCGCAACTTTTAAGGAATCAAAGACTACTGCAAAAAGGTAGCTCTCGTAGTTATTAATAGATAATTCTACTGAAACTTTTTACATTCTTTATAAGAAAATCTAAAAACAAAATCTCTTTTAAAGAAATACCTTAAAAAAAATTATCAAAAATTGCCTTCTATACAATTGCAAAATGTCATTTTAAAAGAAATAAATAAAAAATGATTTGAACTGACGCAACTGTTAACCCTTTTCTGCAGCCTCATGCGCATATTGAAAAAGAAATGCAGTTCAAAGAGAAGTTCCAAAAGCATTCGAACGGGTCGTCCAATTAAATCCAGATTTATAAAATCAAAGATAAGGAACAACATATTTTACGGAATCAAAGACGACAACAAAAAGGTAGCTCTCGTAGTTATTCAAAGATAATTCTATTGAAGTTTTTTTTACATTCTTTATAAAAAAATCTGACAAGAAAAATCTTCAAAAAAAAAAATATATATATATATATATATATATATATACATATATATCAAAATTGGCTTATATACAATTGCAAAATGTCATTTTAAAAGATAGAAAAAAAAGAAATAAAATAAAAACTGATTTGAACTGACGCAACTGTTAACCCTTTTTTCCAGCCCATGCGCATATTGGAAAAGATATGCAGCAGTCCAAATCCGTCATCATACTAATGAGCATTCGAACGAGTCGTCAATCAAATCCAGATTTATAAGATCAAAGATGATGAACGAACGAACTACAACTTTTTCCGAATCGAGAGCAAAAAACGATAGCAAAGAAAGAGTAAGAAAGAGGGGTGGGGGCAAGAATCTCCGTCTTCGATAAGACATATTGAAACGAAGAAGATTTAGTAGAAAAACCTCTCTTCTAAGAATATTCAAGAGAGAGAGAGAGAGAACTTATCGAGTTGGAGCCACCCCCTATGGAGAGAGGGGGGTGGGGGGTCGGCCGAAAGCGGCGATCTCCTTTTAAGCACCATTAAAACGGCTTCTGGAGAATAAAAAAAGACGATCGGTACCCGAGTTTTGTTTGGAAAAAGTCGAGTCGGTTCCTTATCAGTGGAAGTCTGGGCCCTTCTCACTCGACACCACGTGCAAAAGGATCTGTTTATCATGATTGTGTAAGCACTAAAAGAATATTTATGCTGTTATGGAAAGATGCGCGCTCATAAGCGCCCGTCTTAGGAAATAATCCCTGGCGGGATTTTTTGGATCCTGTGATTTCCCTGCTCGTTTTCTCTCTCTCTCTCTTTTTTTTTTTTTTTTTCTTCTTTTTCCTGGGTTTGTTTTGTTTTGCTTTAGCTTTAGGTTTTTACTGTAATGTTTTCAAAAGGGAGAGGATAAATTGCCTCGTTGTAGTTTTTTCTTGTTATTATTTTGGTTAATAATGTGCTAAACGATATTGTTATGGAAAAAAAAATCAAAGGAATTCATTTAAGAAAATAATTATGCGTGACTTTTGTATAAATTATCCGTGTTGTCATTAAAAATTTATGGAAATATTAATTGCGCTTTCTAATAAATTTTGTTAGAGATAGAATTTTCTCGAGTACAATGTTTTTTTTTTTTTTTAATTTTCTTTGAGAATTATAAGCAGTTAAGGATAGTTGATTTATAAGTCCTCGTATACAAGAGAAAGTGAGAGAGTTTATTATAAAAAGCATTGTTGTGTAATTTTTTTTAAATTAAAATAATTTAAATCATTTAATGCTGGAAGATTTATACATGTATTTGTGCACACGATATTTTTTTTTTTGTTATATTTCTTTCAACTTCATTAAAAGTTTTACTAATTGTAAAACATTTTATTTTTTATATTTTAGATAATGAATTTGAGGAATGACGAGAAATAAATCGAATATGGATACAAAATGATGACAGGAAAATAAATCTGATAAAAATCAAATAAACATTTCAAACTAAGAAATTTAAAGTTTGATAATCTTCACGAGAGTTATTCAAACATCTAGTAACGTCTAATTTAGTAATAAAGTCTTTAAAAGAATAACCAGATAATATTTATTGAAATTAGCTGCATAAAAGCAATGATAAAAGGAAAAAAAAAAAAAAAAAAAAAAACTCGAAAAGAAAACGAAATTTACGAATAAATATAATAAGTAAGCAATTATTACACAAAGAAAAATCACGATTTTTATTTATTTTTATAATACAACAAACATTAACTGCGTATGAGTATAACTTTTTTATAAACTCTCATAAATATAAATGAAGAATAAAAGACATAGTAACAACAACAAAAACCCAGAATTAACTCTCTATCTTCCGAAAACCGTCTTCATCAACCGACAAAGAAGAGAGCAGAAAGACAGTGGAGGTAAAAAATAAAACCTCTATAAGTGTCCTCTAAATAAAGTGAGCAATTTTTTTTAAACCCCGTGCCTTTAGATATACCACCTTAAAATAAAAACTCTACCGAGAAAAAAAAAAATAAAAAAAAGGAAAGTAACAAAACCATCTTTGGGTAGATATATATACTGTTCCTTTTGCTGCAGCAGCATCAGGATGCTAAGAAGCAAGAGGAGGAAGAGCAAGAGCAAGATCAGTTCCACATGAGTACTCGCATCCTCTCACCGACAAAGAGGCGATAAATGCCCAAAGGGAAAAAGAAGCAGCAGTAGCAGCTTCTTGGTTTCTTTACCTCAAAGGAGGAAAGGGGGTGCAGCAACCATTCCCCACCCACCCCCCTAGAAACAGTCCAGAGAAAAAGCCCTGGTGTTTACGAATCCTTGCGACATGGTGATTAGACGTCTTATCAGTTTCTTTCAGGTTTCGCTTGTTAATGATTTACCGAGCGTGCTTCTAGAAGAAGAAACTTCCCTCCCACCCCCTTTTGCTTTGCCTCCTTTTAACTCCTTTGTTCACCTAAGACCATTATATCTCGGTACGGGAACCATAATGGTCAGATAACATAGGCACACGCGGGGTCTTCTAACTGCCTGCATAAAATGGTAGGAACCAACCCTCTGCTCTCTTGCAGTTTCATGCCTCCTCGTAAAACCGAAAAGATCTCGTAATTTAATCATCTGAAACCGCTTTTCTCCGGGATATGTATAAGGAAGGGGTTGACGGGGGTCGGGGAGAGGGGGTGGAGACCGGAGTCGGTTCTGGAACCAAGTGGGATGAGTCCCTTTCTCGCGTTGGAAGTCGTCGTTTTTGGTTGGGCTTTTGTTCTTTTTTATTTTTTTCTAATTTCGTCTAAGAAAGGAGATTAATCATCTTAGGTCTCTCATTGATATGCAGAGATTATTAATCACCTGTGATTGATAGTTCGTCCAGAAAGAGAAGTAAATGAATTCTGATAATAATTGCAGCGTTTTAAATTTGGATTGATACAAAACGTATTTGTAGTTACGTTTGTATTTTTGTGTTAATGAATTAGGTATTAAAAAAATCGGTTCACCCTTCAGTTTTGAAAAATATTTACAAATGTCTTTCTTTTTAGTTGAAGTTAATATGTGAGGTTGCTTTTGTTAATGTCTCATGCCATCATAATATTAATTGGATTGAAAGTTTGCGTTTGGATATTACTACTGTATAATAAATACAAGATTTAATTCAGAGTACACTTTTGAATGATTAGCTTCAAAATAATATAATTGCAATAATTTTAAGATATGTATATAATAAAAATTAAAAGCTGCAATACACTGATTAATAAAGTATAATTTTGCAAATCTAAAAGTAAAGATCAAAATTTAAAAGAGCGTTAATAAAAAAAAAGTAATAAAAAGAATATTTGCAAAATAAGAGTATAATTATTATACAAAATTCCCGCTGGATTGTTTTTCTTTCCATGTTAATTTTAATTTTTGTTTCTTTTAAATGAAAAATTTATATATAAAATTATTTATAGATAATTTTTTAAAGGAAATGCTTAAAAATAATTTTTTTAAATTTGTCTAACTATTTAAAAATTTATATATAAACACTGCTTGTTTTATATAGTGTAAATTTAAAGAAATATATATAAATAATGTTAAATTCAACAACTTTCAAATTTCATCTGCATGCTAATTTCAGGTTGCATATTTATTTTAAGTTTAAGTTCGAGAACATAAGTTGTAACTATTTTTACTATTTCTGTTTTGAAAGAAAAATGTTTGAATGAAAAAAAATATACAATTTAAATTTCTTAACGAGTATAGTATTTTTTTTTTTTTCTTTTTTTTTTTGGCACGCTTTTCCATCTAAAAGTCTTCTTTAATCATTTTTCTATAAATTAACTGGATGATAAATATATTGATTAATATTGCATGAGAAATGTATACACTATTTACTTGAATATGCACTACTGAAGACATTTCTAAAACTTTACCGAAAGATAAATTTAAAAAATTACTAACAATAATAATCAAAATAAATTAAATACAAATTTAACATTTCAAAAACTCACTAAAATTAAATAAAAAGAAGTCCTTTTTAAAAAAAAAAAAAAAAAAAAAAAACTTCGTGGCCAAGAAAGCAAGAATTCTGAAATCTTAAGTTACATAAGATACAGTTCAGACAGACTCATACCACTGTTTCTCTGCGCGACATCGGTGCGCCATCTACAAACTGTCCATTCTTAATTAAGCAGTTCGCGCATTGTACCTTCTACTTTATCTATATGGTGGGAGGCATATTTCAGCACTGACGTTTTATTAGATTTCTCCACGGAAAGCCTATACCAGTGTGCAAGAGCATGAAATGGAGGAACCAATGCTGCTGGCTCTTTTGCTCCTTTTGTAAAGCTGTATCAGACGTACTCAGTCGTAACTAGCACCTGCTTGTCATATTTTCTTACCTTTTGGGAGGGGGAAATCTTCTGCTAATTTCCTTTCATCCCCCTTTCGAGTCCCTCCTTTCTCCAATCTTCGAATTCGATTTCTGGAGAAGTCGTTTTATATATATTGTGGTAAAAGAGTGTGGGTGTTGCTCTAAGTACCTATTGCCTGAAGCAATGGTAAGAAGGGTAGAGAGTGCTCGAAATTTATAAGAGAGAGTCGGTATTTATGAAGGCTTCATTACGCTTTTGTGAATGGGAATATTTTTTTTTTTCTCCCGTCTTTTTCTTTTATGTTCTCCAAGTCTTTAATTTTGTTGGAGAAGATCAATTTATGTGGTGGTGAGGAGCATTTAAATGTGCATTAACATTCGTGTGGTGCAAATCATCGGTGATAAATACTATTTTTTTTTAATTTTTTTTCATTGTTTTTTTTTATTTGATGTTATTAAAACATTGAGATAACAAATTATTTCTACGTATAAATCCTGCTACTTATTTAAGAGGAAATGCTATATTTAAATTTTTATATGTGCCTTTTAATTTTGATGGAATACATCTGGTATAAATCATTAAATATTTATTATATTAAATTTGGAAATTTCTCTTTTAATAAATGGAAATGTATTAATTTATTATTAAATGAATAGAAATTTTGGAAAATTATACAAATTAAGAAAATTTGCTAACGCCTTTATTAAAATATTCTTTTATAAAGCTGAACAATCATTAATACGAAATCTACATTCCTTTTGTTTTTTTTATGATGATAATACTATTATGATTCTATAATTATTATGATAAATCAATTATGATAATAACTATTATAATAAAGCAATTTATCATGTTGCTTCCAATACCACTTTTACATTAGTTTAAGTGCGAGCAAAATCATTCTACAGTTGATTTTGAACTTTAAAACAAAATATAGAACCCAGTAAGCTTATTTTTGTATTACAAGTAGCTTTTATTATAAGTTAAAGATAACTGCGTTATAACAGAGACGAATTTTCTGCGTTCATAATTAGTGGATTTCTTTTCCGTGTTGAGCAACTTATGATATTTAATACATTTCTTTATAAACTGCTTTAGTAATTTAGTTTTAGTTCGTAAATTTCTTTTAAGCAGACGGGAGAATCAAGGGAATACCTTTTTCTAAGCTGATCTGCCGTTCTTGCTGCCTTGCGTTGTCGGCGGCGACTTTCAAAAGGCCTTGTATGTTTCTGAGAAGTGTTTCCATGGAAGATGCTGTTTGTCCCGGTATCGGACAGACGTCGCCTCCCATAGGTGGATAGGCCATTGGATGTTGACTCGACGTTAACCTGTCTGTATTGGCAGTACTGCTAACATCAGGATTGTCACTAAGGTCTGAAACAGAGAAAGCTGCAATTTGTAAACAATCTTGTAAGTAACTGAAGCTCTATCTTTAATTAATTTATTTTTTATGAAATTATTAATGGTTTTATGCTAAATTTAAAAATCAAAATGCAACTGTACATAGTTCTTATTAATTTATTAATGTCTATATCACTTATTATCTACTACATACAGATAATAATAAAAAATAATAAAAATTTTCTGAATTTATGTCAATAAAAGGCTTTGATAGTTAATAAATAAATATTTCTATTGATTTAGAACCTTAAAATATTAACTAAAGAAAAAAATATTTCATATATTCTAATAAGTAAATTTATGTACCAAAATCAACTTAATTATCTACATATAACAATTGGTTAAACTTCTAGTATATATAGATATTTTAGCTTATTTTCAATAATTAATTGGCTAATATTAGTGACTACAGGAAAAAAATGCCTATAATTATAACGTGTCAGAAATTTTTCAAAACCATTTTTATTCTTATAAGCATGGTTGTATGTTCCAAGAGTTTTTAAATAATGGTTGATGCCCATCCATATTAAGTAATCAAACGGATGTCTGTTACGGGCTTTAGATGTTAGATCTTAAGACAACTGAACATCGGCTACCTTGTTCTCTGTCATCGTCATCATCGTCTTCACTGTCGTTGTCATCATCATCCGCTCCATCGTTGTAGGCGTTCTCGCTGCCACTGTTCTCTCCTCCGTGCCTCCTCCGCCTCCGCCTCCACCTCCACTTCCCGGTCCATTGGTGGTGGGGTTATTGTTGTTGTTGTTGTTGTTATTGTTGTTGGTGTTGCTGTTGGAGCTGTTGGAGGGCCTACTCGAGTGCTGGCTCAGGTTGAGGACAGGACTGTGGCCGTTGGCCTGGGCCCCTGCAAGAAGCCAGAAGTAGCCTAAATCCACAAAAAGGGGAGGAAGAAAAGAATAAAAACCAGGATTACTTCTCTGCTGACCCTAAGGACTGCCGATACTAATGAAGAGAGGCTTGACAGATAAGGCACCTTGCTTCCTGAGAAGAGAATTGCAATTGCGTTACAGACTGAGTTCATTGTGATATTTCTGGTCAATGGATCTTTCCTGATGGCCTGGTGGGAATGAACCTTTTCTCAAGTTATTAATATCTTTGCGATTTTTAAATAAACTTTTCATTCAATTCGAGGGTTAAAAAGTAATTCGTTGTACAATCGTTGCACTATAATTTAACGTGATTTAAAAAATCAATTTATTTAGTGACTTGACTATTTACACTCTTTTTTTATCGACTGGTTCAATAAATATTGAGTTAAATTAAATAAGATGTTTCTCACAATGATATACTTAAAATGTCGTTTGCAATTTTAAGTATTTCATTGTGAAATCAAAATTACATTTTCCCATTTTAAATTTTGTTTTTATTATTTCCAGTTACTTATAAGTTGGCATTTTTTTTAATACTTGAAAACGTTAGAGTGCTAGTATTTTCTTCAGAAAAAAAAGGGCAAAATTTTTGTATTTTTAATTTAAAAATTGAATGGAACCAAAATTTTGATTAAATAACCAAATTTTGAACCAATATAAGAATACTTGTTAAACGAAAAACTATTTAAAATTAACTATTTATAATTTCTTTGACAAAAATTTTGATTAACCTGATGATTCTGATTTATCTAATGTTGGAAAATTTGCAAAATTTAATAAATGGAAAGGTTTGCAATCTGTTAAGCCTCTCTCAAATTCTTACACTAAAAGATTAAGAAAACTTACAAAAATTACCGATTTGTTATTTTTGAAATATAATTTTTTTCAATGAAATTTGTCTGAGAAATTAAATCAAAAAGCCAGGAAAGCTCAGCAGTCAAAAGAGGTGCATAGAGAAGCAAAATAAAAAGAAACCAATTTGCAAAGAAGCAAGTGAAAAAGTTTTTAAAAAATGAGATAGCATTATAATATATTTAAAGTCTTTTTATATGTTTATTTTTAATAGAGAATGCAGTAAACGATAAAAACTTTTTTTTTAAATTTATCTTAAAGTTTTCTTTTTTTTAAGTGTATGAAAATAACAAAAATTTTTTAAATGTAAATAAATGTAAAAGCTAAAGTAATTAAAACTATTCTTAAATTCTCAAAGAATTAATTTTTAAAAATAATTCTATTTATTTTAATTAATGATTGAACAACTTAATGCAGAATACATTTATTTATTTAAAAAAAGACTAAAATAAATAATAAATAATATATTTTATTATTTATTTATTTATTATTTAATATTTTATTTATTTATTTTATTAATTAATTTTATTTATTTAAAAGTGCTCAGTTACTTAAAATATATTATTTGTTAACATCATATATTATTATTTAATTTTTTTTATTTGAAGTTTATTTTGTTGCAAAGTAATTTAATTTTTTATTCTTATCTTTTTTTAATTCATCATTACATTACTTAATTTTAAAACCTTATTTTTAATTTATGAATTTTAAGTTTTTTTAAAATTAGAAGTTTTAATAAAAATATTTTATTCATATGAGTTAATTGTCTCACATAAGACAGGCTAGATGGTTTGAAAATGAAATTAGAATGACAGAACAGAATCAGCAACTGTGACTGATATAGTTGATGAAAAATACAAGTGCTGCAATAGATTTTTGGATCATTTCATAATTTTTATAATGAAGTTATAAAATTTGTTTTAATTTCGGATTTTATACTCACCGTTCAAAAAACGCTTGGTCTTTCATACGATGACTGTCAAAAAACCATACAGACGATCTTTGGAATCAACTATATCTCCTCGATCGTCTCGTAACCTAAAAATAAAAATAAAAAAAAAAATAAAAAAATGAAAAAAATTAAAAGATTTATAAAATAAATTATATATTTATTTATATATATACTTATGTTATAAGGAACTAAATAATTTACTGATTGAATTCTTCATAACTAGTCAATCTAAATATTAAATTAAAATAATTATTATACTTTAAAAAACATTATCATTTGATGGAATGTTTGTAGAAAATTTATATAATACTGGATGGCAACATTTATTTTATTAGTGTTCTATTTTAATGGTTGTTAAATATAAATTGTTGTTAAATGAAATAAATTGAAAAATTATCTAGTTTATTTTTAAAAAATTAATTTTTTTCAAATAATTTTCGAACAAATAGCTTTGTTTATGGATTTATTCACAATCTACATTTAAATATTCCTTTTGGGGTAAGATTGTGTTTTGGTTATTAAATTTTGTGAAACAGTAAAATTTTATTTTATCAATTAAATTTATTTTTTCCTACCAAGTTTTTATATTAATTTATTATATAAGAAATTATATATGTGTTTTTTAACTTCTAAGCAATTAACAATACTAATATATTGTTTGTGTTTATATAAAGCACATATATTAATTTTTATTTATTTTTTATAGTTAAAATGATAAATACCTAATGTGTATTTTTTATTCTGTAAAAGTTTTAAAAATGAATCATCAGAATATTAAAATTATCAAATTAATTTTAATATATAAAAATTAATTTTTTTATTTATAATATTTGATGCTTTTATATTTTTAATCTCAATTCATTACAAGATTAATTTGAAAAATGGATGTACTAACTTGCATTTGTTCAACAGAAAAAAAAATCAATATTAAAATTCTTAATTTTAAAAAATGATTTATATTGATAAATCTTTTTTAATTATTTTATTGTTTCTCTTTCCAAAAATCTTACATTTCGAATTAAATTAAATTGTTCAGCAGTAAATTAAAACTCACTAACTGAATCATTAAATGCGTTTTTAATATTTATATAAATAAATAACTTGAAAAGTATGGTTCAATTTAATGTGATAAATCTTTTAATTTCTATTTTTCAATATTAAAAATTGCTTATAATCTTATTTAAAAATTTACACCAAATAATATATATGCTAATTTCTATTGTTTATCTAAAAATTACAAATAGTATATTTTAAAATAAGTTTTTATTTAACCAAAGATCTTCTTATCATTATTTTTACCTTCATTCCTGTATATTATATTAAAACGTAATTTGCCCCCTCACCCCTCCTCCTCCCCGAGCAAGAAATTTTTTAAAGTAACACTTTTTATATAAAATATATAAATAAATAACTTGAAAATATATGGTTCAATACATTGTTAATGTTGATGAATATCTATCAACACTTATTTAACACTGTATTTCTATTGATTTCAATGAGTATAATAAATTGTTTATTGAATCTTATTTTAAAATTAAATACACCAAATAATATATATGTGATTTTATATTTGTTATATATAAAATTACTTCCAATACCTAAAAATATATTTTAAAATAAGCATTCTCTTCAATTTGACCAAAAATCTTCTTTATGCACTTTTTTTACCTCAATTCAGGTAAAATATTAAATTAAAACGTAATTTCAACCCTTTCCCAGTTTAAGCAAGAAATACCTTTTAATAGTAACGCTCACAGATGTAGTGTTTGGCGGGAAAGATAACGAGAAAGGCTTGGAGCCCAACAAATTCAATTAACATTGTTTCCAGCAGAAATAGATTAAATCAACCGATTTGCTTTCCAGGAAAAGAACGAAACAAAAATCAAAACGATCGTTAAGCGATCTTACTTCAATAAATTACAAAGAAAACTGGAAAATACGGGACCATATTTAAGCCAAATACAACAGCAGCGTAGGGGGTAGGGGCAGGTAGGGGGCAGAACAAATGAGAGAGGCTCAGATTCCAACAAAGAGAAGACAAGTGTTTTAATTCCCTGCTCTCTCTCTTTCCTCTTCAAGACAATTACACAAATCGGGAAGCAAGAAAAAGCGAATCGGATATTCGGGGAAAATCCGACTTTTAATGTGACTTCTCCCCCTACCTTTTACTTCTGCGGCTGACACCGGGCCCGAGACAAATGAGGCCAAATTAACGGCAAAGTAATGGTTACAGACAGTACGTCCATTTATTTATGCTGGGCCCATCGCGTAATTTGCATGCGAAACTAATGAAACGGCATTAGCCGTGCCGGAAGATGGCTTCTAAATGATTTCGAATTTCGTTGCAAAACAGTATGGAACGAAACCATTTTTGGCGGAATTTTGGCGGGGGAGGTAAAAAAGTTTTTATGAGTTTGACGTTGGCCGCCTCGCTCGCCAATCTGAAATGCGTAAGTTGTAATCATATAAAGACACTGCTTTTTTACAATATATTTAGGTATATGGATATTTACATAACCTATGGTAAAACGAAAATTAATTTGATTAAAGTTTTAATATAGTTATTTTAAGTGATTAGATTGAATATTTAAATGATTAAGATTAAATATTTAAATTTAATATAAATATTAAAGGCCTAAATAATGAATAAATTTAAATGAAATGCCTGTGTAACGATGTAAAGGCTCTGCTTTTAAAATATTGACATATGAAGATTTAGATTAACGAAAATTAAGTAAATTAAAGTTTTTGATATAGCTATTTTATAAATTAAAATATGATCAATATTGAATACTTATATTTAATATTAAGTATTAAAATATAATGATTTGAACAGTAAAACTAACGTTGAAATCAGTATGGTTGGAAAAGTCATTGAAAAAAAAAAAAAAAATAATATACTTTGAGGCAGAAAATAGTTATGAAAAAAAAAAATCTGCGAATTAAAATATTTTGAGTTATCCCCTACTTATACCTTGTTGCTTATAACATTATACATGCATGGTCTGAAGTAGGTAGTTGTTTGAAATAGTCGATTTCTAAAAATTTTTCAGGAATGTTGCTTCTGTCTGAATTTAAATAGCTTTCTCAATTATTAAGGTTTTAAACTTCAAAGCCATTACGTAATTTTTAATCATTTTTATTCTATGAATGTGTTAAAATTATATTTTTTACCCATAAAATTCATGGATATTGTTTTGGGGGAGAGTAGCACACCAATATCTTGAACTACATCCAACGTATTATGTATTATTATCAGTGATTTATTATTATTGTTATTTTTTTAATTTCTCTCGAGCTATTCTGATTGATTGATTTAAACTTCTTTCATTTCATTTTTTATTAAATTTTTTCACGTGCTTTTTATAAAACCGTTTGGAATTCTGTAGTTTTTATATTTGTTTTATTTAATTTGTTTTCTTTTTTTCTATTTTGAACGATAATGATGAACATAATTTATTGCTTGAATATCATGTATTGATACTTTTTCTTTGTTTATTTGTTTAAAATTGCTGTTATGCGTTTTGTTCTTACATTAAAATTCTAAGTTTCATGGGTAGCCTGCATATAGGCTTATAAAATATATATGGGTATTGTTTTTTTTTTTTCATAAAAAAAGAAAGTTTTTTTTTTTTTTTTGTTTTTTTTTTTTTTTTTTTGTCGTATATCCAGCATATCATTATATCCAGTATTTATATATAAATTCATGTCTAGATATATTTGATTACAGAATGTTGACTAAATTAATAATTAAAATTTAATTGCATTCATAAAATATTTTTCATATGTTTTATAACAATAAGCAGTAATTTACTTATTTATTTATAAATATTTTATACACAAGGAGATTTTATTTTATACAATTTTATTTTTATTTATCTTTGATAAAAATTAAAATAATAATAATTATAATTATTATAAAAAGTATGATCACATAATTATATAAATTGGTATAAAATTTTAAAATTTCCTTGAGTTCTTTTGTTTCTATCTATAAAATAACTCTAAATACAATGCTATAATTGTAGTGATTACGATTGTATTAATACGATCGTAATCTCGAAATTTTCTTAATTCGCCAAAACAATGCAAATTCTTGGTATTCTTAATTCTTAATTCGCCAAAACAATGCAAATTCTTGGTATTCTTAATTCGCCAAAAACAATACAAAATTCTTTAATATTGCTATAAAATTTTAAAATTTCATTGCATTCTTTTTGATTTTATCTATAATATAAAAATACAATGCTAAAATTATAATGATTACGATTATATTAATACGATTCTGTATCTCATAATTTTCTTAATTCGCCAAAAACAATACAAAATTCTTGGTGGCCATTGAAAATTACATCAATGAAGTAATTAGGCAGTGCGCAGCGATTGTTCTCGCCAAGTGGCAAACCTGATCCAGAAGCCAAGTCAGTGGCATGCATCCTCTCTTCTTTCAGTCGCGATGATTAATGAAATTGGGAGAAATGTAATTTTAAGCATTCTTTAAACTGGTTTTCGCTTTTAATTTATACCGTTGCAGCTGATTCTTTTCGGACTTACTGCGATTTTCAGACGCCTGATGAGGTTTCAGAGACGGATTTGTGCAATTCATTTAAACAGAAAGTGGGGAGGTACACTCCGGGGGTGGGGAGGTGGAGGTTGCAGAACCCCTTTTCCCATTTTCTTGCCTCTTCACTTCCTTAAATGAAGCTTCGATTAGAATACATTCTGGTTTAGAATTTAAGGAAAAGGCGAGGGGGAGTGTTGTTTTTTTTTTTTTTGCGCGAATTAAGAGAAAGCCCATAAATCAACGCGAAGTCAGATCAATTTTCGGTAAAAATTAATTCACTTCGCAGGTTGGTGTGCAGGGTAGAAAAAGGTTAATGATTATCACTGAATGACAAAGTTCTTTTCAGCTTTTGAGCTTGATGCGATGTTTTCTTTTAAAAAGTAGCCCCTTTTATTTTAAGCCTAACTTTGTGTTTTTAATCTATAGCTTTGAAAGTGTTTATTTTATTTATTATTTTTTTATTGTGTGTGTTATCTTTTTTAATCTGGATTCAGTGATTTGAATATTTTTAAAAGGACAGAAAAGAGCTGCGTGAAGAAAAGATAAATAGTGCTTGTAAAGAAGAACTGTAATAAAATACTGTCGGTTTTATGGATAATAAGTTTTTATGCTGTAATAACATAACAAACCCCTTTTAAACTATCAATTGTTAATTAATAACTTGCGCAAATGTTCTTTTTTTAAAATTCACAACGACTAATAACTTATTTTCAGGTGGCATTAAAGAAAATTTAATGATGGCAATAAAGTGATTTTACTCTTTATGAAGTACTTATCAAATGTGGCATATCTAACTTATACACGCACCATTCATTTAATACCCTTTTTGAAGAAATCGTGCAATAATAACAAACCGTTATTCACTAGTATTTAAATCTCTGTGGAAATAACGTATAAGGATTATTGTATAGTAATCATATAAATATTAATTTCCTGAAATAACCCAGAAAGTAAAAACATCAGTTAATTTGTACAGATTAAACAAAAATATTTAATAAAAAGGTACTCAAACTTTTCTGAATATTCAAATCAGAATTTCTTAAAATTTGATTGATAAATAATTTGCATTGCGATTTTGAAGTAAGTTTTTCTAATTATTTATAAAGTATATTCTCGCCATATTCTAAATTTTATAAACACTACGTATTCTAAAATGTAGTTTATATTTATAGCCATTAGAAGTTATTTTTATAAACCAATTTGTTTGAAAGAATAGTTTTTTTTTTAGAGGAGGGAAAAATCAGCATCACATGGTGGAAATGAAACTGATTTTTTTTTTTTATAACTGTTTAGTAATGTATAACAGTTTTTGTTTTCCTGATATCTCTTGCTATTTTGATTCTATATAAAAATTAGCAATTACTAACAAGTATAACAGTTAATAAGGAATTTATAATTATAAACTTAAAAATGTACACCCCCTCATTTTTAAAAGTTTTAAGGATGAAATATATATATTTATAGATTTTCAAAATAATAGGCATGAACAATAGCTCCACTAAATATTTTTGACGTGAAGGATTGATTACTGACTAAAACGATGGGATAATTTAGAAAAATAGAAAACCAATACGACAATGAATCTTTAACAATAAAAAAATGCAAATTTCATTATTTAAATGGTTTGCATTGAATACATCATGAAATTCTGGACAATTATTCCAGATGAGGAGGACACAAGATTTTTCCAACATCCTCCAACCTGAAAATGTTTCTTCTGTACTATGTTGGCCCAATAACTATCTCTAAAGTGGAAAAGAAGAAGTTTTTTGGAGGATGTTGCAGTCGTAGAGAAAAAAAAAAAAAGAAAGATGGAAAAAAAAACCCACCCTCTCTCCTGTGGCAGCTTTGGTAGAAAAGAGAGAACCGAAACTTCAGACAACCGAGAGCAGAAAAATCTTGGGAGGGTGGAGAGAAAGGGGTGGCTCAGAGGAGGCGATAGTCGAAAGCGAGAGGGATAGACAGAACAGGGAGAGAGACACCCCGAGTAGTCCGACTGTAAATGAGAAATGCAAACCCCCTGGATAAGACTCAGCGCGCCAAGGTGTTTTTACCGGGCATCTTTCGCAAAATTTTATCTTTCTGCAAGTTAATTTAAGCCGACAGGATGATGGATTGCAGAGACCGAAAAAGAACGAGTCTCTCTCTCTCTCTCTCTGCTAGATTTTTTTTTTTTTTTTTTTGCTCTCGCTCTTCTCTTTCTTCCTCTCTCTCTCTCTTTTCTCACTATTGCGCGCGCACCAAGTCTCGGTATATATATGCGTGTGTACATATATGTATATGTATGCTTTTTCGTTTGCTCCGGCTCTTCTTTTGCCCGTAAGGGGTGTGCAGGGGGTGGTTGGCGGAGGACCGGAACGAACATCAATCATCCGGCTGCCAAGCGATCCGGGGATCGCACCAGACCCCCCCCACTTCGTGCAGCGTTTTCTAGCAGGGCTTAATCTTTGGAAAACGAACTAGACAGTTCGGGGGGCACATATTGCTAGCTGACCAGCCCCCAGAAAAACATGATAAATATTTCGAAGAATTTATTTCATAGAGCTTTTAATTTCCTCCCCGATGCGACAGAATTCTATTCTCTTCCCTCCCTCCCCCACCCCATTCGATGATTTCTTCCCCCATTTACTCCAACCCGCCCACTCAGCAACAGAAGACACGAAACTATATACATTTTTTTCTTTTTTTCCTTTTTTAGTTTTTTTTTTTTTTTTTTTTTTAAAAAAAAGGGTGGGAGAGTGGAAGGAAGGAACGAGCGAGGGTTGACGCGAACGGGTCTCATTTGCATGGCACGCTTAGGACACTTGGGAACGCGCTGATTACGGTGTGGGATGGTAAACGTTTTTCTTGCCCAACCCCCGATTGTAATTACATTGAGGATGGGGGATGGCACAGAATGCGATCCATGGATTTCAGACCTCTCTCCTCCTTACCACCACTACCCTCTTGCTTTTTGTAGAAGTGACAGCTCAGTATTAAGCACGCTTTCAAAGCCCTGAATTCTAATAACCATACAATGTGGTGATCAGCTTGAGACCATGATGCTACCGGAAGGGTTTTGACAACAGGTATCTAATTTTGGAATACGTTGAAGGTTGAGACACCAATATAGAATTTAATGGTATTTTTCAAGTGATATATATCATTAAATTCTATATTGATGTCTCACCATAGTGGATCAACAACATTTGTTGATGTCAGTAGTGATTTAATAAAAAAAAATTTAAAAAAAAAAAAAAGTGTTTACTACCAATTAGTATAAATGCTAATTTTACTGTTGGATTTTGTGGTTCCATCTTATTAATTCAACTTGATTCTTAATTAACACAGAAATAGAGGGCTTTAATACGAATTTTATGCAATTTGTTTACAACCTTCGTCTTTGCATCCTTGTAATGACTTTCTGTTCTAAGTTATAAAATATATTTAAGAAGATTAAATGGATTATTAAAAAGAATGTATAGTAAGAATTAACCTTTTTTTCATTCAATAATAAGTCAAGCTATTTAGGTATTTAAAAAGAAATGAGTACGCACAATAGTTTACTTCCAATATGATTTGTCGGCAAAAATTATGTTAAGCTTAATAAATTTTCATAGACATAGAGAGCTTTAATAAGAATTTTATGCAGTTTGTTTACAACTTTCGTCTTTGTAACTTTGCAGTGACTTTTTGTTCTAAGTGATATAATATATTTAAGAAAGTGAAATGGATTATTAAAATGGATGTATAGTGAGAATTAAACTTTTTAATTCAATAATAAGTAAATCTGTTTAGGTATTTAAAGAAATGAATACGCTCAATCGTTTACTTCCAATATGATTTGTTGACAAAAATTATATCAAGCTTAATAAATTTTCATAAAAAAAAAATCGTAAGCAGCAGTACAATATTTTATGAACACCTTTTAATAAAACTAAAATAAAGAGAAAAATGAACGTTAATTCATTTTTTCTATACGAACCAAATTAAGAAATTTTTGCAGTTTCAGCGAATGTTACCAAAATGAATGTACTTCATTTTCAATTGAAAAAAAAGGGGATGGAAAAATAATTATAAATAAATAAATAACGAAAAACTTAACTTTTCACATTAACAGTTTCTTTCTCTAGCATTACTTATGAGTTTGTAGCAAATCAGGAAACATTTAACACAGCTGCGACCAAATTATTCTCTCCTTTAACAGAACAGGCGCTATCAATTATTCGATTTCCGTCCTTTTTAAGAAATGTATTAGAATTGATTTATTAATTTTTTTTTTTTCCTTTTCTTTTTAATTTTTACTTTCTTCACAAATTGTTTCATTTTTCTTTTCTTTTCTTTTCATTTTTCTTCTTTTTTCACTCTTTCTTCTTTCCCTTTCCTGAATACCAAAATTGCTGCGAGTTTACCTGAAAACAGCCAGAAGCAAATAAATAATAAAAATTATTATTTGAAAAAAAAAAAGTGGTGATGGTAAGATTTCGAAAAGGAATAAAACTTCCTTTTTTGACATCCAAAAACCTTGTCGAGGCACAGGTATATGGGCATGGTGTGGGGGGTTTTCGGACACAATTTCATTTCCCTTTCAAAACAAATTTCTTTGGAGTACTTTTTACCATCTGACAGCCGGTTCATTTACATATTTAATTATGAAAAGATTTAATTAAACGTGATATTTTAACTCGATGATTTTTGGCGGAAAAACTTTTTCATTAGTAGCAGGGTGGCCTGAATGAATGGTGAAAAGAAGCTTGTGGGATATATTAGAATCCCGCAGACTTGAGTGTTCACTAATTAAACAGACATCTTGCTTTGAAGGTGTACTTACGAGTCGGAAATGAAGCTGACGCAAAACGCCCTTTTTTTTCTTTTTTTCTTTTTTCTTTTCTTTTCTTTTACTTTCTTTCTTTCCTTTCTTTGCAGCCAACCATTTCTTTTTTTGAGCTTTGTACATGCTTAAATGAGTAAGCACTTTATTTTTCATTCATTAATATTCTTAACGTATGAAAATTCTAATTGAGCGTCGAGTAAAGTTATACGAACTTTAAATGTGATTTTTTTTTTTTTTCTTTTTCTAGTCGCCAATCTGACAAACTGCATTTTTAAAAAGTTGAGTTAGACGAGTCATCTGTACAAAATACTTCAATTACTCTTTTTTTTTTTGTATATTCAATATTGAATAAAAAGGAAATCTAGGGAAAACGTGTCACGCTTTTTTTGTATGGTTTACTTAGGTTTCAGCGCTGATTTAATTAACGTATTATTTTGAAAATTATTTTTAATTAACCAAAGAAAGGCAGAAGAAAAAAATATTTTAAATAACATTAATCATTCAGTTGTAAGATATCTTACTCAATTTGTAGTAAATGTTTCACGAAAATTAATCTTTTTTTCTTATAATTAACAGCACATAAAAAGAAAATTAATATCTTTTTTTTGTATTAACAAAATTTTTCTTTTCAATAATATTAAAGGACTTAATTTATCTTTAGTTTTATGAATTAACAGGAAATTGTTTCTTTTAAGAAAAACTTTTGTTTAAATGAATTTTATCTGTACCAGATCAGAATATAAAAGTCCCCATGAAAGTTAAAACCTATGCTGTAATTCAGTATGTAAGAACTTTGATTCACTTTTAATGTATTGAGTAAGGAGGTTTTATTTTGCTTTAACTAATATATTTTTTATTTTACTACCTACATTGCTTTTGATAGAAGCAATCTGTTAGATAAATATATTATTTTTAAAGAAATTTTGTTGAAGAAATTATTAAAAAATTAATGTTAAATTGCATGTGATCAATGACTAAAATCTGGATAAATAAATTGCCATTGTTATCCTTTAATGTAAAACGCATTATTTTCAAAATTAAATTATGAACAAACAAATAAAAAAATCAGTCTTTCAGCTAATCCTAGCGAATAAAAAACGAATCTAATTGTTTTGCGATTGAGTCATTCATCATTGTAAAGAAAATTTGATATTTTTCATTAATTAAAACTTCTATAAGATATACTACTGTGACCAAATAGTAAGACCAATTATTTTTTTCAAAAACTCTTTATTTATTCTTCTAAATTTAGTTCATCGCCGGACACAATGCGCTTATGCCAACTGTTTTTCAATCCTCAACACGAATATTCATTCCGCAAACAAATTTAATGCAATTAATTCAGACATTTCAAAAATCGCCGTAATCAGTTTTAGTGTCTCACAAAGCCAAGCGTAACTCAAACACTAATGAATATTTTGACGTCAAATTTCGCACAAATGTCAAGGACAGTGCCAGCAATCTAAAAAAGAATTGAAATTATATAAGACCCCCGGGAATTTTAAATTGGAAATTGGTCTTACATTTTACTATTATACAATATTTATAAAATACAGATTTCAGAACAAAAGCAGATTGCTATGTAACACAGCAGAATTAACCCCTTCCTCTTCACCAGAATGGTAAATTTCATACGAAACAGTAATGAACATAATTCAACTTTTCTTTTATATAGACCCGCATAATCTCCACCAACACCTCATAACAAAGAACCCAACCCTCCCACCAACAACGAAGAAGCAATTTCTGATAAAGACCATTGACGAAAACAGATATGATTTCACGATAATTCCAAGTGAAAAGCCGGGGGAATCAATTTCGAACTTAAAAGCCCTTCCAGCTCTCTCTCTCTCTCTCAGGGGAGGGATATCTATGCAAATTAGATCAACTCCATACAGTGTACGCACAGTGGTGGTTTTATTTCTTAACGAAGTTGAGAACGGAAGAAAGATGTACTCCCCAATCAAACGGTGGCTTCTCCATTAGATAGGATTGCAAGATCTTCTGGAATTGATTATTATGAGAAAGAGAAAGGAAAAGTGATAAGAGAGGAAGGAAGAGAACTTTCCACCAGAGAAAATATTCTCACTCTTGAATTTACAATGAGTTTATTGGTTTTGCACTCCAATGCATAACTTAGGGTAAGTCACATTGCTTTGAGGTTTAACTTGATTTGTGCCTTGCTTAGAGGTGTTTTCGGGTAGCTTTGTTATGAGAGAGGCGTGAATGAACTGGAAATTTGAAGATTTCCATATATAAGAAAATAAAAACGGTACAAAATAAAATTATTGAAAATAAGGAACAAGTTTTTAATTTTTTTTTTTTTTTTACTGGAATTATATTTTATAAAAGATTTAATGTGACACGACGTTTAACTGATATATATTTAAAAGTTAATTACTTTCAAAGTATTTATTTATTATTTTTTAATATTTTTTTTTTTTATTCAAAGTATTTATTTTTTGTTTTCAAAGTATATTCAATTAAAAACACGCAAAATAATTTACTTTTCAAATTTATTGCTTGACAAAATGGGAAATAGTTAAATATAACGTATAATACATGGGATTTTATTATTTTAATTAGCAAATATTTTTGTAATTTGAGAAATTTAATGTAGTAGTAATACTGATTTATTAACTCAGCAATGTTTGTTTTTTAAAAAAAATAAATATTTTAATTTTTATTTAAAATTCAAACTTTAACAAATTTTGAAAACTTCAAAATATATTATATACATAAACAAATTTAGAATTTTAAAGAAGAACATAACATTCATAAGTTTTGGAAAAATTTATATTGTTGATTTTTATAATATTTATTTATTGATAGTTTTGAAAATAACAACAAACAAAAAGCCTACATTTTCTAGCATAAATTAATATTGATATAGATCAATATATCAATATTAACTTATGCTGAAAAGTTACTCATATATAAATATATATGAGTAACAAAAGTATTTTAACGTTATAATAATTACTATTACATCTATTTTTCTACAACTATTATACGAATAATGTAATGCGCTTATATATCGGGAAGACATCAAAACCCTAACATTTACGCTTGCTAAAAAATGCAAAAATATTCCATTTGCAACAGAAAGAGATATCAAATTTAGATGTTTTTAAAGAAAAATTATTAAAAAAAAAAATTTGAATCATAAATATTCTTTTGACAGCACAGAATGTCATTAGCAGACGTGACAGAAAAATGAAAAGTTCCGTTCAACAATTGAATGGAATCTTTTTGTCCCGCGGCTATACAGAGGAATCTGCATCAGAACCCCCCCAGGGTAGGGAATCGCATATCTTTTTTTTGCTTAAACACTCTCCTGATTTATCAGATTGGTGAGTGAGGAGGGGTGACAAAAAGTATGATGGACTGTGACATCTGTCAGGAAAAACGATAGTTTTTTTTTTTATTTGAAGCTGTTTTTAATAAGTTTGAAATCGAGCATGGACAAATAATTATTTTCTTTTTCCATTACAATTTCTTAAAAAAATTTTAAATAAAAAATATGCATATAATGTAAAATAAATTGAAAATACTTTTATCATGTATCGTTATTTTTACATGAATTGTACAACCTGTATTATCTTAAAATTTAGATTTACATTATTATTTATGATTTTGAAAATTCCAGTTTAAGCAAATAAAGATGTAATCGCATGCAGTAAAAATGCAAGAATGCATGCAATAACTCATGATACAAGGTTTATATCGTCGGTCCGAAAGACTTGAAATTCGCTTAATTTATACTGATTCTAAGTACCATATCACGTAAAACATTGAGATTTATTCATCACGAAAACACATTGTGATTCAGGTAGAGTAGATAAGCTGTTCAAGGTAATCTAATAAAGCCTTCCATGTTTGTATTTTCTTATGATTATCAAGGGAAAGAAGAATACGAGGCTTTGCATCATGAAGACAAGATAAAAATGTACAACTTTTTTTTCTTCTTTTATTAATTTTCTGGTATAATAATACACCATCACTGATTGAAAATTTTCTCAAAGTTTTTTTTTATACAAGTTCATCATTATAAATAAAGAAATTTAATTACGAAATTTTTTTTTTTTTATTTTAAACGCACATATCACCAATTCATAAAGAACAAAAATGGAGACATTCGTTGATTTTCTATGTTAATTCAGTTTGTAAAATCAGTGTATATGTTACAAAGCTAATACTTGAACCATACCAATTAAAAACCATTTGATTAATTAATTTTTATGGTGGACATGATCAGTCTTCTTAATTTACTGGTGAGTGCCAAGAAACTTTACATCGTTACGGTTCTGTCTGTTCCAGTCACAACACGCCCCCAAATTTATATTGAAATCGCTTTTGATGAGACGATAAAAGCCTTTGGCAATGGCGATCATAGAAAGAGCGAGAACGTGTGGCATCGGACTCGGAATCTCTGGATTGATCCATAATGTTCTCGGACAGCTTTCGTCACGGGGGACTAGAGTTGATACTGCATTTTCTACTCACCGAGTCCAACATCCCGTAATTTACCTCAGCGTTGGTCCTCGACAATCCATCTCCAGTCCAGAAGCCACTTTGATTGTGTTTGACATTCATTAGGGCACCAGCGAGCGCCATTTATCATGGTAAAGCGGGGAGGTTCTGTCAGTTCCCTGCAGCCTTTCGCTATCGCACCGAGTGTGTGGCACTTTTTTTTTATTGACAACACCCCCTCCACGATGCCACTGAATCGCCGACGCGAAAACGTTCCTGCTTGGTGAATTCCGTTTTTGGGATTTATGAATTTCAAGTCTAGACGACGAAAATCTCTGCATTTACATATGTAGGTTTGTGCATATTTTATTTTTGAACTCTGAAGAAAAGGATATCATATCAACTTATTGCTTTTGCTTTAACGTTGGAGGCAGAGAAGGATATTTTTAAAAGACATATTTATAAAAGATTCAAGAACTTATTAATTCAATTAAATTAAATAAATTTTCTTATGCTGCAAAAAATCATTATATATTGGAATTCCGTTTTGGGATTTATGAATTTCAGTCTAGACGATGATAGCCTCTGCATTTACACCTATAGGTTAGTGCATATTTTATTTCTGAACTCAATTTATTCCGTTTGGGGATTTATGAATTTCAGTCTAGACGACGAAAACCTCTGCATTTACATTTGTAGGTTAGTGCATATTTTATTTTTGAATTCTGAAGAAAAGGATATCATACCAACTTATTGAATTTGTTTTAATATTGGAGGCAGAGAAGAATATTTTTAAAGGATATATTTATAAAAGATTCAAGAACTTATTCAATTAATATAACTAAATTTTCTTATGCTTAAAAATAATTATATATTGGAGTCACTCAACAGTCTGGAACGATTGTTAAAAAGAAACATCAAAATAAAAATACATCATTAGTATGCGTTTGTTGATTTATTCACTGCCTGCATAAAGCTGTATATGTTGAAAAATTAATGATTTGATAAAAGCATTTCAAATTTTTCTTGGTTTTCATAAATCATAAATACATTTATTTAGCATTTCTTTTTCTCATTTTATCTGAGAATTCATAACCAGTAATTGTAAAATCAGACCAATTGGCAATTAAATTTAATGAAGCCAATTTACTAAACTTTTATAAATATTTATTCTTCGGCATACATTTAAAAAAAAAAAAGAGAATTATGTAATAAACTTTTTTTAGATAAGGTCTGTTAAAGTCAGCACGTCTCTTTCAATTTTGAATCAAGTTTCTAAAAATCTAAATGTAAATTTACAATGGTAAATGAAATATAACTGTAATAAGAAATTTCATTAGGAATTCTATACTATTTAATGAGAATTAATACCAATGAATTAATATTGAACTTGCAATAATCTCTTGGTTAAAGCAAAAATGTAAAATTCACTAACTGTAATCAGTCGAAGGAAAAAGGTTTTTAAAACTCTGCCTGAATTTGCTTCTGAAAAGTTTTAAAAAAATGTTTCAATTCTTGATAAATATAGATTATTTTAGTTAAATATTAGTTACGATATTAATTTGGGGAATTATATTTAACACATTATTAAAGTTAATGTAATTAAATACAACTTTAAGCTATATATATAATATGATAGATTGGCTTGCCTAAGGATATTGACTATTTAAAAGCAATCGCTTCTCATAAATTGAAATTTTTCTTGGATGAAAAAAAGACTGCTCCGTTTAATTTGAAATTGCTTTTATTTAACAAGCAAATGAAGAATTTATCAATAAAGGCTGCCAGAATTTGTAAGAGGTCACAGGTGACTAAGCTGATAAAAATCCTCAAGTGTTGCAATGACTGGTACAAGAGGCTCGCTCCTTTACACAAACTATAATTACACTCTTGGGAAATTAAACATGCGTATGCTCATTTATTTGACAGAACCCTACACTCTAAGTGACTCATCGGGAGTGTTCTCCTTCATTCGCAATATCAATTCAGCATTTCGAATAATCCAATTTAGCAGATTTTTCTCATAAAAGGTGGATACCAATAAAACGTGCGCCCGTTTCGTATACCCACTTCAAAAATCCACTTCATTGCCTCCGGGATAAACTGTGACACTCTTCACCCACCGAAAAAAAAAGCCCCTGTGTTCTTTTGTCGCCCCCAACTAATATGTAGGAGTCGGTCCAATATCGCACTCCTGGCAGATTTGCCTGTCACCATTTAGGATCTAACACCGACCAGGGTCTGTCAATCTCGATCGCCTACTCAAATCATTAATCTTCATTCCGCAGACAGAGGAGCTGGTGGCACTTGGTAACATGTGCTTTTGCCTTGCTGCGTGTATAGGGGGTGGATGGAAAGAATTAAAGGTGGGCACAGAGAAGAGAGAAATATTGGAGAATGTTTTTCGGTGTTCTCTGCATGAGCGGGACGGATTATAAGGATGAGCGGTGATGACTAGTTTTTCAACATTCTGGTTTGGCGCGTGGCTGTAGAATTACACGATTTGCCATGCCCACACGATGCTATAGAAATGCCATGTATAATCCATAAATAGAATAGAAATTTATAAATAAAAAAGAAATCGATAGTCATTTCAAAATTATTATATCGAATAGTGAATTGTCATTATCTTCTCTTTTTATGCCTTAATCAGGTTTTTCTAAAATTGTAATTTAACACTTTTGTAACATTCAACATCTTTAAAACGTTGAGGTTGATCGTTCATGTGTTGATTTATAATGTGTACTTTTCCAAGTTAACTATACTTGTGATTATTGTTTTTTAAGTACCTTATGTCTATTAATTTATCCAATATTCTTAACAGTCTAGTTTTTTTTAAATTTATTTACCATTTCTTTAGCTACTAATGCACTATAAAACATTAAATACCAAGTGTTATTTTTATTTCTATATTTATGCGTCATTTTAATGTAAATTTGACATCATTGAATTACTTATATAGCGATAAAAAACATTTTCACTATTAAAAATCTTAATAGTAATAAAAATCTTTTCTATTTTTCCAATACCTATTTAATAGTTTTATTTTATCAATCATATGCATTTCAGTAGCACTTATGAATATTTCTGATATGATAAAAATTCCCAGACATATAAAAATAAATAACAAACAGTCAGTTTTCAGGTTATATCAAAATTAACATAATTCAATTTTCATAATAGCTGAGTTTGTTTTTTAGCATATATGCTTCGATATGAAAATCAGTTTTCAGTTTTTTAATATTGCTTATTTTAATTTTTTTAAATTTCATTTTATACATGATACTAAATAACATTTCAAACATGTTATATTCATTTATACCAGACTGTATTGTTTGATTACTTACTAAAAAGGTAAAAAATACTATATAAAAAGAAATTTCGTTTAATAATTTATACACCTAGTTTAAACTACACATCTTTGTTAACTTCCAATGCTTTAAGGAAAGGGAAGAAAGATAAAAAAAAATTTAAAAATCCATTCCCATTTCAATTTAAACTTAAAAGAACTTTTTCTCGATTTTAAAGTGCCCCAAGTGAAAACGCTTCTTCGAAGAGCTTTAAAATAAACTTCGAAAGACAAACATGAAACAAAAGCATAAAAAAATTCATGTAAGCAACTCTAAAAAACATATCAGAACAAACAAAACACTTTCATAAAAGATGACTCGATCCATAGAAATAGAATACAGCATAAATTTAAATATGCCCACTCCATACCATTTACATATTTTTAAAAAAATAAAGAAAGAAGCAAAGTTAGATGGTGTATATAGTTTTTTTTTTATTTTATTTCTTCTTTTTTGTGTGTGTGTTTTATAAACAAAAAGAAACTTTTTTGGGGAAAAAAAAAAATCCCGTGGCGGTTCTTTCATATTGGAAATGAAACGAAAATTCCCTATGCCGAGAAAGAAAAATCTCTCTTTCTCAATGCAAAAATTGATTTGTATATCAACGATGACTATTCCCACATCCTTTGTACTCAAGCATGTTAATGAAGACATTTTAAAATATGAAGGGAAAAAATTGAAAGTTGCAAATTCCCTTTATGAATTATTCAAAAATCTTTCGTCATTCTCCTTAGCATTATTTGAATTGCTTTTAATGTAACGAAGGAATGTTTCCATGAATTATTTTGCAGCTTATTGTAATATTGCAAATATTGAGAAATAAAAATAATGCGGAACTGATAGGTTTTTTTTTTTTACTTAATATTCAATTGGTGATTAAAATTTTTAGAGCTCGTAATTATCGTTTAATTAAGGATTCTTTACTTAAAAAACCGTAAACTCACTTAATTAGCATGACAATTAAACTTGTATATATTGTAGAGTTAGAATAATTTACTAACGTTAGGATGATTTTAAAACAAATTTTATTTAAAAACTTATCTATCATTCAAAAAATATTTTTCATAGCAATCAATGTCTGTTAAATTTATTTTAATTATTCATGATAAGAATTAAATAATATTTTAAATATACAGAGAAAAATAATTAAATGCATTGCATTAGAATGCATAAATAGTGCTACTTTTATGAAAAATATAAAAATTAGAAAATTTAATTTAACTTAAAAAGTTAAAGATAATTACTAGTTTATATTATATAATTAAGAGTTTTAATATAAACTAGTTTATTATATATCAATGTTTATTATTTATGTTAATTTTTTGTTTATCAATGTTTATTATCTATGTTTGTTATTTTTTATCTAAATGTTTATTATATAACAATGAGTTTTATTGAGAAAATATAAGTTGGTAAGAAACAGAAATAAAGTGCAAAAGTAAGAAATAATAAAAATAATATAGTGGTCTACACAAAATGAAAAATTCATATTATAAATAAAAAAATAATAAAATAAATAAATAAATAATTATATATTGATAATTAAAATTTTCTATGCCACAAGCATTGCTAATTGTTTTTGTTATAATTAAATTTCAATTTCTTACTGTAAATTATTTGCAATTAAATTACTGTTAATTTATTAATTACTTTTCATTTTGATTTGTAATTAGATGAATTACGTATGAATTATAACAATCGTTCGAAGTTATTAATGATTATAAAACACAACAATAACTTAGATTCAAAATAAAACAATATGTTTCATTAAGAAAAAAAATATGGCTTCCATCAAAGTTGTTGAAATGATGGCGAAGAGGTAAAAATAAGTTAAGACTCTTTTTCTCTATTTTTTTTTTTTTTTTTTTTTTTTTTTTTTGCTACTACCTTGCACAGCAAAAACGCATTAATCACACAGAAGACTGAAGAAACATCAACATGCTCTTCACGGATTAAAAAGTCTAGGGCTAAAGTAAAAAGAAAAGAAAAGAAAAAAAAAAAAAAAAAAAATCTGGCCAAGATGTTCCTTTTAATTAGAAATCGAGTTTGTCTTAAATTTCCACTCTGGGCTTCTTTTATAAAAAGAAAGCCGACGCTCTATGCATAAAATAATAGTTCCCCTAAAAGTATTTTTCCGTAGAATTACGGTCAAACCGAGAAGAGATGTTAGTTTTTGAGAAAGTTTTTTTTTTTTTTTCTTATCCCTCAATGTTTTTCCCCCTCACGAGAACTCTTTTCAGAGGCACACACTAACAATTTAGGCTCGCGCGTTTTTATGCTAAATCTGTTTTGATTACAGCTTTATTAATTCAAAAGGCGGCAATTACAATGGAGTGCAGCAGTACAGGATGACGGTAGGGGGTGTAGGGGGTAGTGTTCCGCAGTGAAGCCAAGGCTCCCAAGTGTGTCATTATTATCAGCAAACTAAAGTAAAAGTGCGTAGCGTTCGAGAAAGCAGTTAATAAAAACATTGCACTTTTCAAAAATCCCAGCCTCCTCCCTCTATAAGAACTTTTCTCTTTTCTCTTTTAAAAGATACTTTCAGTGGCTGATGAAATTAATTAAAACTCGGTGACAGACAGTATTTTTCGGGCAGGGGCGAAATTTTGATGAGTTATTTTTGTGGCTTCTTTTAAAACCTTCCTTCCACCCCTTTTTCCAGTACGAAGAAGGGCTCTTTTATATATAGAAATCTCCCTCCCCCACCTCTTCACCCCCACCCCTCCAAACGAACTCGGGGTATTTAAGTTGATTAGTGGGAGGCAGCGTAAAACAAAAAGACCATCTTTCAAAAGCGGACAAAACAAAAGTTTTGGAGTGTTTTACTCGCTCGAACCATGAAAAGAGCCTGACACGCGGATATGAACACCCCGGAGTCCACCCCTGCACCCCCTTTAAAAATCTTTTTGCTGCTGCGTCCAAAAAGCATCCCCGATTAAAGATGAATAGATAAGGCTCCCGCTAAAAGCTGTCTAAAGCACAGTCCACCAAAAAGGGAAAAGGATAGGGGAGAATGAAAAAGAAGAAAAAAAATTTAAATGATCGCCTTTACCCCCTCCCCCACCCCATCTTCCTGCTTCTGCTTTTATTAATAAAACCTCTACAATCTTACCGATATACGATTGGACGCAACTGGTCACGTGCTGTGTCAGGTATCTCATTCAAACTATTTGTTACACCCCTCCCCCTCCCTCCAATGTCTTTTTCTTTGGAAAAAAGCAGATAAACCGAAAACTTCGTATTAATAAATGCTTATATCTTTTCACAGCACATAACATTCGTTTTGTAGATAGATACGTATGCATCCTATTCTCTTTTCGGACTTATCAAAATGATCTGTTGTTCTTCTTCACCAAAAGATTTCTCCTTTTCGGAACAGGGGAGGGATAGGGGGTGGAGAAGGGGTGGTGATTTTATGAAAAGAAGCGTCACAGAGAATTGTCTCTATTTTATTATGATATATTTTTTCTAGCCTTTCCGCATAATCTTTCTCTCTCTTTTGCTGCTTCTTTTGCTGTGGGGTTGTAGTAGGGGTGGGTCAGGGGGTGGGCAATTTCTGTTCATTTTAATTATCGCTCTGAAGTAAAAAAGAGTGTGCTTTATGGTAAAGGGTGGGGATTCGAGTGAGGGGGGTGGAGGGGTGGGGGAGATCCTCACTTTTTGTTCTAGACGCATCTGCTTCTGACACCTGTTTCTTATAAAACAATGGGTTGACGCTAGCGCTTAATTTTGAAGCTTTCTTCTCCGCATTGTGTCGCTGCACCAAACCTGTTAATTTAAATGACGCCAAAACAATGGAGGGTGAACAAAAATACTATTGATTTTGCCATCGGTTGGCCCGAAGAACAATTAGAAGATGTCTCTTTTAAAGAAGAAAACGGGGAAGGCAGTGGCTATAAAGATACCGCGGTGGGAGTTTTCGCGCCGTTGGCTTGTATCCATTGATACTGCCCAATTTTTTTTTTTGCATCCCCTTCCACTATGGTTTACCTCCTTCTCTTCTTCTTCTTCATTTTTTTTCCTCGGTCTCTCTTCTTCTTCCCTGTTTGTTTTTCCTCTTTTTATCATTGTACTCTTGGAACCCTTTTGTTTTTCCTAATTCCTTTATTACTTTGATAAGGCAAGGCAAAAGGAGGGAAGAAAAAAAATCAAACTTCCTTTTAGAAACAACTCAGCGGGCGTGAATATATCTTTTCTTTTCACCATCACCAGTGAAAGGGGTCTCTCTCTCTCTTTTCCACTTGATACAGCACGTTTAGTTTTTATGCAGTCCTCTAGAGAAAGTGAAATTTGTAGGGATTTTTTTATCCATTAATCAGACCCCTCTAACTAAAGAGGCAACATAAAAAAAAAAAAAAAAAAAAAACATATAAAGAAAGAAGAGATAATACGCAGAAATAATTTTTTAATGCACATTGTACGAAATTCTTTCACCGTACGATCTCCAATAAATTTAATAAGAAGTGCAATCTAAAAAAAAAAAAAAAAAAAGAAATTTTTTTTTTTAGTTGATGTATCGTCATGGTTTTAGTCATAGTTACCATCAAGACACGCTTTTTTTTTTTTTTCTTTCATATTAACTTTTTTTGTGACATGCATTTTTGTTTTGTAAAAATTTTCATTGTTTTTTCTAAAGTGATTCAATTCAGTGTTTAAAAAAAAAATCTTAAAATGGATTAATTTTTCATTAAAGGATTTAAAAAAAAAAAAAAAAATCACAATTTTTTTTGAGGTAATGAGTTGAATAGCTTTGTTTATTTTATAGAGAGAATTTCAAGAACAGTTCAATTTAAAGAATTGCATCAAAAATAATGTATATATATACATTACCATAAGAAATATTTGTTTTAAAATTAAGCTTGCCTTGATGCAACTTAATGGAGCCAGTATTCATACCAACTTAACTTGTTGAAATGCTTCAAAATCAACAAGAAACGATTGCATAATAGAAATATACGTACTTATGCTTGAGATTCGAAAGAAACACTTTAAATACAGTGGTAGGCATTCTTTGGTAATTTTTTTATCTAATGTCAAGGTGCCGATTTGTCGCTATTTGGATAATTCTTTCGTATACAAGTTCGCCATCCACAGACTATCGTGCACATAAGAAGCTAAACACTTTGCACTTTTTTTTTTTTCAATAATGTGGTTCTTATAAGAAGATACTTCATGTTTATTATCTTAAAATTCAAACATATTTTCCAAGAGTTTTCAATTGAAAGAAGATCTCTCATTTTAGAATAAAATGTTGATTGATTTTACTTCTCCCCTCCCATTTTTATTTAAATCAGAATATTGTTTACTACTTATGATTTTGTTATTTAAAAATGTTAGCATTAGTTTTTTCAGCTTACAATGAAATTCCAAAACTTTTCGTAGAAAAATAAAGATTTAGATTTGCAGGAACACGATGCAAAATCAACCAGCCAATCATAACTAAAGCATATTAAAAAATGCTTTATAGGATTATTTTTCTTTTTTTTTTTTTTTTTGTAAATTTTTATTTATCATGTGGTATTTAACGGAAAGGACAGCAGCTTGACCAAAAATTCTAACAATTTTAATATTGTAGCTATTTAATAAATGTATGCTAGTAATGAAAATCCTTTTAAGCGTTATGAACTTAAACTTGATTGAAATGCTTGATATTTTTATAAAGCATATATTTCATTAGCTTTTTTAAATCCATGTTTCTATATATATATATATATTATTTTTCTAATGCAGCGGGCAAACACTTAGTTGTCTTTTATACCTTAAGGCAAGCGCTGCACCGACGTTACTCACTTAGCACTACCCAGCAGGTGCATGCAGCTTGAAGATAAGCTACGGACGTTGAGTAACGATACTCCCCGTAACGCTCCACGATTATGTTAGACCGAGACCTACGGTTTAAAGTGGACTCGAACCACTACAAGCATCCCTGGCACCGCCGGGATTTGAACACGAAATCTGTAGTACCAAGCGCTACAGCACTAGCCACTCGGCCATCAGGCCCCACTTCTATATATGTATAATTTTTATACGTCCTTCGTTAAGATCAGTTGTGTCGTAGCAAGAGATAAATTCAAATTTGCGTTTTTGAAAGAAATATTTTTTAATATTGAAACTCAAAAGTATTAAAATAAATTTTAATTTTAATAGTCATCGCATTCCCATCAAGTAATCTGTCAGATGCATATTCTGAATTGAAATTTAATTTATAAGAATCAATGTTATTAGCATGAAATAAAATTCTCAGAATCCCTAATAACATCTCAGAATCTTTGAGCTATGCTGTTCATTATTGCAAGCTTTTTTTACTTAAAGTCATTATTATTCCTTTTATTAATTTTATTTTAAAGATAACTGTGACAGCGATGAGCGATGATGGTTACAAATATTCGTCAGTTCTCCCTCACACACACACGAAATTAACCTCTCCCAAGAACGAAAATAATCTTATCTCGCCTCGACGTGACATTCTTTTCTGAGAAAAGGCACGTATAAACACCAAAGCCACACGAAAACGGCAAGATATATCCGACACATTCAAAAAGGCCACGAGCCACCGAAAGCAAACCCTAGAAACAAAAGAACGGCGGGTTTTCGAATTTTTCCGGAACGAATCACAATCGAAATGGCGGGAAAAAGAAAAGCAGAAGGTTGAAAAAAAAAAAAAAAAAAAAAAAACCACAATTTATCAGATATTTCAACGATCACGTTGTTAATTAAGCTGTCATTGTGGAGATAGCTTTAAAAGCAAACGCGGCGCACATTGCAAGTCAAGAAGGAGCTAGCAAGTCAGAAGAAAAAAAAATTAAATAAATAAATAAATAAATAAATAAAAAGCGGAATTAAAACTATCTTCTACATTACTGATAACTCATATACATGCGTGAGACGTGAGTTAATCAAAAACTGCAACCATCTGGGATCAGAAAAAGGAAAATTTTCAGTTTTCCCTGAGGGGATATGCTTTAAGTACAGATAGATTGTTTAGAGTGATTTTTGAATTTCGTAGAAAAAGAAGGTATTTGTTGGCGAGGTTTTTATTTCTACTACGGGAAGATTGATCAAAAGCCTTTTAATTTTGATTAATAAAGACTTTATAAATTTGCGTAAATGCATTCATTAAAAGAAGGATATCTTTCAACTTTAAAAACGTTTCAGTATTAACGTTATTAAAATTATCAACTAAACATGAATGGTTGATTTTCTTTTAACAAATTTTTGATTTTGATAGCCTTTTAAAAATGGTGATGTTGTATATTATTTGAAGTGTTTTATAAAATTGTCTAGTATGTAAAATATGCTTGTTCTAAATTGTAGTTATAGTATTAATAAACAAATATTTATTTATTTAACTGTAAGAAAAAAAAAAAAAGTAATGTTTAATAATACGTACGTATAAACACCTAGATTGTTGATTATATTGTTTCAAGAATGTAAAATATTTAAAAAATTTTAAAAATAATTTAAAAGTAATAATTTATATATAAAAAGATAGTTTTAAATCCTTTTAATCATCAAATTTATGTAAAATTAATTGATGCATATAAGTAATATGGACAAGAATATATATGTATTTATATAAATTTTCATGGATGGAATGATTCATTTATCACTGTTAGTAGTTATTAATGAATAGAAAAAAATTATAATAAAAAAAGAAATACAATTTATACTTCAAAAAACAACAAGTAATTATTTTATCTGATATAAAACGATAATAATAAGAATTGTTTGAGGGGGGGGGTAAGAGTTTTACATCTGATGCATAAATTTAAAGATAACCCTGATTTGCCATTTCCAGATATTGTTGATAACGATGTCAGAACATAAATTAGAGATAAACGACTCAAACGTTAATAGAAATGAAGAAATAAAAATTATAGTCTACACTCAACAAAATTGTCATTTAACTTCCTCTTTTTATTCAATTAGGCAACTTACATTAAAAAAAGCTTCAGACATAAAAAAAAATAATGAAAATAAAAGACATCGTCACTTTAGCGTGACGACAATCTTCTTAAGCCAGCTGTCTGCCAACAGTGGTAGCTTCCGTTGCAGCTGCTTTTGCACCATTTTAAAATCTCAGTGACCTGTTTGAACCCTCGGGCGACCGCACTGTTAGACCGTGGACAGAAGATAATTATCGCTTCATTTAAAAAAAAAAAAAAAAAAAAGGGGGCCAAAATTAGTTACTTCGGAAGGAGTTGTTTATTTGCTTATTGATGTTTTCTTTATTATTATATCATATGAATTTTTCATCAGGAGTTCCTTGTCACCTTTATCAGACATCAACGGGGGAACAATTATTCACTTTCTGCTTATTGTGTTTCGAGCTACTGCTTGCTGCTGGTGTCTGTGCGATGGGTTAGAAGATAGTTCGATTTGATTCGTGCAAGATCACTAATGGTAAATGTGAGATAAGGGGGTGGTGGAACGAAGAAATGCGTGTGTCTTGTTAGCAGAATGCTCCTTGCTGGGTGTTTTCTGTCACGAAAAAGTTGTATTTTTCTCCGAATTGGTAGCTGATGACTTAATCAAGATCAAAGTATGAATTCGTATTTGTTAATTTAATCTTGTCCTTACAGAGCTGCTAATTTAAAATCTCGATTAAGAGTTATTCTGTAGCTGAATAGTATCATTTTTGATCAAACAGAAAGAGAAACGTTAGTCATAATGAGAAAAAATCACTTCCGGGGTTATTCTAGTTCAGTATTATAGTATCAAAAAGTTTTAATAAACCTTCTAAGTGCGAAGCGTATTTTTTCTTCCAAACACTATTTTGTGCAATTAAAAAAATTAAATATTTTGCCACTAGTTTCAAAACTAGTTCATTCATGTCTCTATTATTCTGAATTTTATATTAAATTATTTAGAAAACTGCGAATCGTTGTCAAGTATTTTTATGTTATTAATCTAATCCTTAAAATCGAGAAATAAAAAAAAATTGGAAAAAATTAAATCTTTCAATTCCTTCCCCTATTTTAAATAATTCCAAAATTTCGAAGTTGGTTATCTATATATTATTTTCAACAAACAGCGATAAAAATAATCAAAACAAGAATTGAAAGGTTTAAAATTCAATACATCCAGCTTAAAACTTAAAGCATCAAATTATTTTCAAACAAATGCTCTCACCAAAATATGTAAATTTCCTAAATTAAAATTTGATCATCGAGATTTTAATGAAAAGCCACATGACTTATGACATCTTAGAAAACTAGATAATTTTAAGATTTTTTTCTGTCTAGAAGTATTAGATCATACCTATTACCAATTATGATAAATAATTATGTGTGAAAATAGTCAAAATGACCATTCAAATCCGCTTTCTTTCAACTTAACCCAATTTTAAAATATATAGTAGCCTTAACCACAATCATAAACTTCTAGAGGTAGGAAGTAGGGTAGCTTTGGTCAAATTGAAGGCCAAAACCCAGACCCCAAAAAGCCCTGAAGGTCAAAGTCTGCTGGAAAATTACCTCGTGGAGTTGATGACATCGCTGGTGTGTGAGTTCCTCTCCTTGATGACGGATGAGGATTCGGGCCCTCTGCCCGATGATGAGGATGAGTTGAGGTGTCCGTGTGAGGATGAGGCTGCCAGGGGCAAGGTTCCAGACATCATGGAGTTGTGATGTGCCGCCGCGGCAGCAGCGTGGTTGAGAGCCATGAAGGGCAATGGATTGAGGTGGGGTGGCGCTCCAGCTGTAGCAGCGACCACAGCTGCCTGCGCTGCGGCCACGTGGTGACTGTAACCATTGGCCAAGAGGTGAGACTTGTCCACTCTATCTCCTGAAACATGAAAGAAAATATTATTTAAATACATTAACAAGCCTTTAAATTTACATTTAAAATTGCCAAAATCATTTTATTGTATAAAATCTACTGATCCCATTCAGAAAAATAAATATCAATACTACTATGACCAAGATAATACTAAATATATCCGATAAGGTACAGCAAAAAAAAGTTCAGTTTCTCACTAACTAATTCCACACATAACTAAATAAACTTATTCATGAATATTTGGCAGTGAAGTTAATCTATTTAAAACTATTTTTATCCACATTTTTTTACAGAAAATTGATGAATACATTAAAAATTCATTGACCATTGAATTAATTATATCAAAATAATGTATTTTACCCTACGGATGACTGATTTCAAGATATATGTTTCTAACGACCGCTGAAATTACTTTTTAGCTTCAATAACATGTTTGTCGAATTCAAAACGATAGATTTGAACATTGATTTAAATAAAGGCTGACAACTTCTAATTAACCTCTCCAAGGTATGCATATGAATTGTAATTCATTTATCTATTTTAATTACAACCTTACTGGTGTTCAACGAAACAGTAGCTTTTCTCAGAGTAACTAACCCTCATAAATTCTCAGTACAAGCTCTGTAATTGGTTGGAAATGTGTTTGATTGTAGAAGTGTGATTAAGTATAAATTTAGCCAAAGGGTAGCTTAGCTTGTAATCGAATTATCTTTCATCTTCTATAACTGGTAATATGGCTTTTTTTCAGGTTATTTTACTTTTTTTATAGTAAGTAATATTTGTAATCTTGCTTTGTGATGGTTGTCAATTCATAGCAACTGGTAAATGTTTACCTTTTAAATTATTATGTAAGTATAGTCATCAAAATATTATGGTATTTTAAATTGTTAATTGTAAGCATCTTGTTCGTCAACAGTTCGTTAAAGAACGTTTCACTCAACAGTTCGTTTTTAGTGTATTCAAGAATAAAATGACTTTTAAATAATTTTCGAAACAGAATAACAATTATAAAAGAACAAAAATTCTGTAATAATTTTAAACTTTCTTTTTTTACTCGTTTCTTATTCTTTATTTCACAAGAAGATCTTTAACTATTTTAAGGCTCTGTTACATTTTTTGTAAAATATAAATCAAACATTTAAACTTTAGTAGTATTTTTGAAAATATGCTTTCTGTAAGATGTAATTAAATGATGCATTACGTTATTTTAGAATTTCACAAAAATATGTGTAATAATATTTTACAACTTTTTTTGTACTAAGAAAAACGAATTTGAAAAAAAAAAAAAAAAAAAAACTGCACTCATTGAATGAATAACTGGAATATTCACGCTTAAATGCTGATAAGGATTTTATAATTTGTATATTTACGAGTGTTTATCTCACACGCATCAGTTTTGAAAAATCGAAACACCTATCTCAACAAAAATCATTCACCTATGCTGCTTGTACACGTATTTTTAGCAATCTAGTGCACCATTAATATACGTATAAATACTCTTTTACCTTCGAAAAACTTCGTGACTTTCTTGTAATAAGAATTTATCACAATTTCCCCCATTGTTACGAAATCAGAAGTAACTACGCTTTCATCTACTACACCCTTTGTACCTCTCGTGAGTCGTCGAGAATGAAATCACGTGACCATCGTCGTCCCCACCCCAAATGCATCACTGTGACGTTTTGCCGCAAAAATATTTCATTTGTCACTCGGATTCATTAACATTCGTTCTATTTTTCTCCGCTGATTCCTTGCTGATTAAACCAGGGAGGAAAAAAAAAAAAAAAAAAATAAAACAAATAACTGGCCACTGGTCAGTTTTGTGGAATATATATATTCAGTTACCAAGCACGGCAACTCTTAAATTTCTTTTTTTTTTTCTTTCTGGAAATGAAAGCTGGTTGTTCTCAAATTGCACTCCTTAATTAGAGTTTTCTGTTTAATCATTGATTCATGAGTCAGTGGTTTCATTTGGGTTTTTCTGGTTTGTGGTGTTTTGCCAAAAATAAAATCTGAGTAACTGTGTATGGTTTATCACACTATCGCTTTATGTTTACCAGTCTTAAAGTAATCTGTTTCCGCGATAAGATTCAGAAATAATATTTTATTTATATGTTTTACATTATTTTGATCAATAACAATTTATTTAAATGTAGTCTGCAAGCTTGGTTTAATTTTAATAATATCTGAACTTATCTGTAGAAATAAAAAAGATAACATTTTAATAAAAATGCATCCATTTTTTAAATAAATATTTTCCAATTAAATTATCAATCAGGCTTGATATGTTTTTTTCTTAAATCAGCTGCAACAAGTTTAACTAATGGAATTAATATATTTATTTATATTTTGATAGCCTTATATTAATTGTAACTCGGATTCATTAACGTTCGTTCTATTTTTCTCCGCTGATTCCTTACTGATTAAATCAGGAAAGTAAAAAAAAAAAAAAGAAAAAAAAAAAAAGAGAACGACTGACTGGTCACTGGTCACTGGTCAGTTTTGTGGAGAATGTATATTCAGCTCCCAGCACGGCAGGTCTTAATTTCTTTTTCTATCTGGAAATGAAAGCTGGTTGTTCTCAAATTGCACTCCTTAATTAGTGTTTCTGTTTAATCATTGATTCATGAGTTGGTGGTTTCATTTGGGTTTTTCTGGCTTGTGGTGTTTTGCCAAAAGTAAAATCTGAGTAGTAATTCTGTATCATTTATCACACGATCACTTTATGTTTACTACCGGTCTTAATGTAATCTGTTTCCGCAATAAGATTCAAAAATAATGTTTTATTTATCTGTTTTAAGCGAAGCATTACATTATTTTGGACAATAACAATTTATTTAAGTGGGGTCTATAAGTTTGAATAACATCTGAACTTATGTTATAAGCAGAAATAAAAAAAAGATAATAATATAATAAAAATGCATCCATTTTTTAAATAAATATTTTCCAATTAAGTTATCAATCAGGCTTGATATGTTTCGCTTAAATCAGCTGCAGCAAGTTTAATTAATGAAATCAATCTATTTATTTATATTTTAATAGCATTATATTAATTTCATTAATTAAACATAATTAATTTAATTTTTATTAATATTTCGACTGTATTTATATTAATGCAAGTGAATCTTTTTTTTTTCTGGAAAAAAAACTTTTACAGAAAATACTTTTTCTGTAAAATACAAAATGAAAAATAAATTAAATAATTAAAAAAAGTTGTCAATATTTAATCTTATAAAGCTTTAGTACAGTTCCAAAATGATTTATTTATCACAATAATCGAATATATAATTAATCATATTTGTCTTAAAAATTCAGAATATTTCTAAAATTCTTACCGTAAAAACATTTTTCCCCACCTAAAAACAAAAGGGAAAAGATGTTAAAATATAATCTGAAATTTCTTTTTAAAATTTCCTTAATATAAATTTTCTTTCAAATTTTTTGTTTTAATTTAATTATACCTTACCTTTCATACTATAAACCTATGCTTCTAATAAGACATTTCACACATCAATTTAACAGAAAATACATCAAGCAATGCAAACATAAAGAAAAAAAAATCAATTTGTGAAGCCTGCTAAACATTTATTTGTATAAACCTTCATTTAAAAGGGAAAAAGTAGCCATTGCAACCACATGTCGTGTTTCCTCAGACCAAACCGATCCGTGCACGCGCATACAAAATGCATGGCTTTGCGATATTCCCATCGTTGGAGCCTGCGGTTATCTGCCCTTTCTGCTGAAGCCATTCGTCATACTGCAATGGTTTCCTGTTGACTCCGGCAATAAAACTCTTCACTAATTGAATTTTGCAGACATGTTCTTATTGTGCGCAACTGATGTACAACAACTACGGATTAATAATTAAAAGCTCTTTTTATCTGCAGCTGCAGCACTTACTCAACTTTTTATTTATTCTTTTCGAGCTACAAATGAAATGGAAATGCCCCCCAGAAAAAAAAAGAAATAATGGTTATCGAATTTCAATTTTTTATTCTTTTCTGTCAGTTTTGCGAAATGAGGTTGACTATGTTGTCGTGATAACTTTCTGGAGTTGATAGGGTGTCAGTAATTTATATGTATCCTGATAAACATTTGAGGTTTTTAGTATCGGTCTCAAAATAAATTATGGTGCTCTAAGTATATTTTAATAATATATGTTATTAAAAATTTATATTCTATGTCGCAGGAAACAATGACAAGTGTTATATACGGCAGTTTTAAAATACAATAAAACTGAATTGTTGTAGAAAGCAATTTATAAAAATATATCTGTGTGTTTGGGTGTATGTTTATACTTCATATTTGAAATACAAAATCTATATTAGTGATTGAATTTGTTCATAAATATATTTTATTATTGTTATTTTTTTTTATATTTTATTAATTTATTTATAAATATATTTCATTATTATTATTATTTTATATTTTATTAATTTATTTATAAATACATTTTATTATTATTATGTTTTTATATTTTATTAATTTATTTTTAAATATATTTAATGTTTTTTAATTTTTATTTATACTTTTTTATCCATTTTTACTATTGAAATTTTCAATGAATATTTTATTTATTGTTTTACAACATGATTTAAATACACATGGAGATAAAACGATTGTTTGAAACTATTTTTTTTTCTTGTAAATCGTGTGATTTTTAATTTTAAAATCATCAATTCTTTTGTTGTTAGTACCTAACTTACTGTGATAAAATACATTTCAACTATTTTAAGTTGGTCATGCAGCTTTATATAAGCTAGTATGTATTAAAATGCTACATAGTTTCGATACATGAATGTATGTATGGAATAATAAAAACCTACTACCTTAACTATTAAACGAAAATATTATAATGAGAAGTGATTGCGTGACGTGCTAGAGAGACATTTTTATAACAATGCAGAAAAAGATCAGTACAGTATATTTATACACGCATACGAAGTGAACCCATACTTAAGTACCAGTAATTACTGACCTCTCTCTATGGATTTCCTACCGGTGTTTGAAAAGCCACCTGATCACGCAGTGCTTTTAATTTTTTATATCTATGCAGCTTAATCAAAGAAAATTAAGCATAACTGTAACAATATATCAAGAGGTAATTGAAATAGTTAGAGTTGATGCAAATTTAAAAAGATACCACTGAAGATCAAAATAAAAGATGATTTTTGATAAGATTTAATAATGTATAAATAATAGAAAAGATAGTAATCAAATATTTTCATATTTTTTTTCGCATTGAAGTAAACTTAATTTGACAATAATTATTTATGGTATTTTAAATGTGTTTTATATTTAAAATTTTACAACCATGCTGTTATGCATCGGAAATCTAAAATTCTATATTTATCACTTAAATTTACTATAGCAAATTCAATTTATCATCATCATAACTGGTTCGACAGCCCATTGTGGGCCTTGGCCTTCTTTTAAAAGATCCAGCCAGGCTGTTCTCTTCTTGGCCGTAGACCTCCAGTTTTTGATCTTAATAACATTAAAATCAGAGTTTAAGCAGTCAAAAAATCTCTTTTTCAGTCTGCCCCTTAGTCGTTGTCCAAAAGGGATTACATTGAAAACTTTCAAAGCAGCTCTATCACTTTCCATTCTCATGAGATGACCAAATTCAAATTATATCACATATAAATAATCTTTTTTTATAATGATTCATAAATTAACAACCCATGAGTGCAGTATAATTTTGTAGCTAGACATAATGTGAATGCTTATGTTTAAAAGTAATGAAAGAACTAAAAAGGTTGCATTGCAAGATACAATAGAACAAAATAATTATGTATCTAATTTTATTTGTCATATAATCGTGATTATTTTAAATACATTTACAAATTTTGAATTATTTGTTGCCATTATAACATTTGTGACAGTAAAAAGGAATTTATGAAATTCTATACAAAAAGAAGAAGAAAAAAAAAATCAAATGATCATCAAATTTAGATGTTAAATCCCTCTTACATTTTCTCCTTTCCGTATTTTGTTTGTCCTTCATAATGGCTTTCTCAATCCTATATTTGCTAGTTTATTATTATTAGTTTTAAAATCATTTCCCAATTTAAAAGGTGGCTTTTACGGAAGATTGATTTTATTCAACCTTTTATTTTTTTTTTCAAAAACCCGTGAATGGTAGATACAAAACATTGGCGTCTGCAAAATAATAACACACTGGGTTGGTTGACCATTTGTCTCCATGAGTCGATGTCTGTGTAATATCTTTTCCAACGACAACAAAGGGCTTCCAGCCTACACCATTTAAGTTGCAGGCTAATGGCTGTAATTTACAATACACCAGAGGTTACTAAACACTCCTATTCAATCAATCCGTTTTCCAACTGTGGTGGGGGAGGAGTGATTTGTCATTTTTTGGTCCCAAATTCAATCGACCACAAAATCGCAGACAAAACCCGCCGACCACAATTTTGTTGCCATTCATATAAAGAAAAAAAAGGGGGACGGGTGGGCCCTTTAATTACTCCAGCCAGTTCCAACACCTGGCCCCCAATATGAAAACGATATGGCGTGAAGAAGAACTGTAGACAATAGGTCACTTTCCATGGCGGGTGGTAAAAAGTATAATAAATGTTATTTTTATGTAATTGCCTCACTTAGCCTTGGTAACAGTGCACGCTTTGTTATGGGGACACACAAACAGAAACACACATTGCCTTCGAATAAATTGCATATCGTTTCGTGGTTTTGCTACTTATAGTGCAGCACGCGACATTGGTAAGGGGGAAAGGTAAGGTAGAAAGGTGGACAACTTGGTGCAAGAAGACAATATAGCCAAACACTGGTGCGGAAGTGCTAATGAAAAACGTTTTCGTTTATGGTTTTTATTTCTGAGTTTGCAAACGACGTGAAAAGCTTTTAACAGATGGCTTCAAATCAGGCATTAATGAGCCTTTTCTTTAATTTCCGATTCGATTAAAAAGTGCATGGATGGTTGCTTTTGTTATGGGGAGTTCTGTCTCTGTTTATCTTCCGCTTTTGGGTTTCTCGATGACAGGAAGTGAAAAGAACCTTTAGTGGAAATGTGGATCAGAAGTGACGAAAATGATTTCCCTTCATTATATAGATTGTAATTAATACTTGCAGATTCAAAATAAATCTTACTCTTTTATTCTTATTTTAATATGAACATATGCCTTTAGAATCAATATCTGCAAAGTAAATCTTCACACATTACACTCAGGAATTGGGGATTTTTAAATTAAAACTGTATTTCCCACTGATTTATAACTCATGTATATTCATAGGGCCTGATGGCCGAGTGGCTGGCGCTTAGTATCACAGGTTTCGGGTTCGAGTACTGACGGTGCCATGCATGTTTGTAGTGGTTCGGAATCCATTTTAAACTATAGGTCCCGGTCTGTTTAGCCTAAAGTGTGCACAAAATGACCGTAGAGCGACAAGCCAAATCAAACCATGTATGTTCACTTTTAAATCTAAGTTCACTATGATATTTAATGTTTAACTGTTGCTTATTAATGTTTCATGTTATTTGTAAATTATTTTGTTATTTATTCATTATCGTCCCTTTAATTTGTGTTATAATATTGTTTTATTATAAAGTTTATTTCAGAAGAAATTTAATTATTATTAAAAATTGATAAATTTATGATTTACTTAATTTTCTTAGGTATTTTCTTATTATTGTGGTTAAATAGAATTTTAAATATTGCTTTTAGTCACTTCTTTGCTTTCCTATCTTCGTTAATTTGTGTAATTTTTTTTATGTTAAACTGTTTCCATGATTGTATACAAATATTTGCTTGAGTTAAATTTTGATAATATAATATATTAGCAAATATTTAAAGGTTTATTTTAAAAATTTGAAGAATTTTTATTCATCAATATTTTTAGTATTATTTAATTAAAAAATGTAAAATGGTGTATGTAGTTCAACATCATTAAATTAATGCGCAACTAGTTCAACTAGAGAAAAAAGTTATATAATTATGATTATACTTGTTATTATGATTATACTTCATTATTATACTTGTTGACAAGAAATAAACTAAACAAGTCATTTATTTAGAAGTAAGACAAATTTGCTAATGAATATTAAAGGATGTTTATAAAAGTATGTTACCAGAACAAATATTACCTGAAAACTACAGCGAAATTAGACCAAAAATATTATGTCAGCCTTGAGCGTTTATATACATATATGTACTTTAAATGCAATTAGTTTCTAATCAAATTATCTTAACTTTTGACATGCAAACTTAACAAAATCATTTCATATCTAAATAGCCCACCAAATTATCCCCATAAGAAATAATAACAGATCAATATGCAATTTCCCATTACACAAATTACAATTCACACAGAAACAAAAAAGGCATGAACGACAACCATTAATTTACTAGACTGTCCGACAAGCAACAATCCTTAATGCGACTCACACCTCTTAATTCGATTTCCGGCCAATTTCCTGTCCCTTTTTTTCCTGCGAGAGACATCTCATTACACAGAAACCGGTCTAAAAACTGCGGCATGGAACCACCAGCAGTAACAGCAAAACCACACGACCGTCGTTTTAACGAAACACTCTCTTTGGAAGTCAATAATACTGCATGTTGACATTAGCTATCCCCTCCTCGGAAAACCTCATTAAGCGAGCTTAAGCAAAGCAAATTTCAATCCACCTCCTTTTCCTGAAAAGGGACTCTTGCTTTCAATATCTCATTCATCTCTGTCACCACTTTAAACAAGGTTCCGTCCGTATACAGGGTTTTCTCTCTCTCTAATAACCCGCTCTCCTATTGGATCACTTTCTGGGCGAAATGGATCTGGTTCGGCTGTTTCTGGTTCTCTCCAGATTGATCGATCTCTTGCTGCATATGCGCTGAGGACAATTTGGAAATTGAGTGTGATTTAGACCTTAGACAATGGAACACAATTCGAAAGGAAGTGTAAGTTAGATCCATTGTCCTGGGTAGAAATGCTGTGTGATGAATGGGTTCCGTTTTAAATGGGAAAATTCATTACTTAAAATCATTGTGTTTTTCTGCGTAAAAGAAACATTTGTTTTGGGGGCTTGCGGATGGTAGTTACACACGCTTAGATGGTTAAAGCTAATAAAACCACATTATTGTTAAGAACCAGATTATTTTGTTCCAAATGCTGGTTACGAACTTATCAAACTGTTGTCAGTTACTGTAACCCTAGTAATTCGCTATTACTACTACTACTACTACTACATCACACCACATCACTGTGCCTAGAAGAGTTGCCTCTTTACTGTGCCTCTTTTGAGATTTTTGGGAATGATGCGAGTGAGAAGAAGTCTGATTGGGCTCTGTGATTCACTACGGTCGTATGAGACAGGGACCTACGACCTAAAGTGGATATCGAACCACTACAAACAGTCATGGCACCGTCGGAACTCGAAACCCGAACTGTACCCTTGTGGTACAGAACGCCAGAGTGCTAGGCAATCGCCCATCATTCCCCAGTCATTCGCTACAAGAACCACAGAGATGTAGCAGATTCAGCGTTATTCGGGGTTCACCACAGTTTACTGAAGGTTTATCATATTATTGTAATTTCCAATCCACCTCCTTTTCCTGAAAAGGGACTTGCTTTCAATATCTCATTCATCTCTGTCACCACTTTAAGCAAGGTTCCGTCCGTATACAGGGTTTTTCTCTCTCTCTAATAACCCGCTCTCCTATTGGATCACTTTCTGGGCGAAATGGATCTGGTTCGGCTGTTTCTGGTTCTCTCCAGATTGATCGATCTCTTGCTGCATATACGCTGAGGACAATTTGAAAATTGAGTGTGATTTAGACCTGAGACAATGGGTACAATCGAAAGGAAGTGTAAGTTAGATCTATTGTCCAGGGTAGAAATGCCGTGATGAATGGGTTCCGTTTTAAATGAGAAAGTTCATTACTTAAAATCATTGTGTTTTTCTGCGTAAAAGAAACATTTGTTTTGGGGGAAGGGGCGGATAGTACTTACCTCCCTTTAGATGATTTATCTCATTAAGTAATAAAATCATATTGTTAAGAATCAGATATTTTGTTCCAAATGCTGGGTACCAGTTTATCAAATTGTTGTCAGTTCCTGTAACCCTAGTCATTCGCTACTACTACTACCACTACTATTACTACTATGTCACACCACATCACTGTGCATAGAGCTCAGTTGCCCCTTTACAATTTGGGAATGATGTGGGTGAGAAGTCTGATTGGGCTCAGTGACTCTATACGGTCGTATGAGATCGGTATCAACGGGTTAAAGTGGATTACGAACACATCCTTGAAACTCAAACCCGAACTAGTAACGCCAGCTACTAGGCCATCAGGCCCCAAGTCATTCGCTGCTAGAACAACAGAGATGTAGCAGATTCAGCTTTACTCGGGGTTCACCACAGTTTACTCAAAAACCCAGGGGTTCTGCTGCGCTGCACCCACAATGCTTCGCCGCAATTTTGAATGATCTTTCCTCAAAGGTGGCATCTAAGTCTGAAAGTTTCCACCCTCCTCTCCACCTCTTTTTGCCCAACGTAAAGGCATTCCGGTCTACAGATTTATCATACCCATCTCAGGTATATTGAAGGCAGAGTGACTAACGCTCTGGCGCTCGGTTCCGTTTGGCATTCGAGTCCCACCGGTGGCATGGATATTTGTAGTGGTTCGGAATCCACTTTAAACAGTAAGTCCCGGTCAATTATGGCTGTAGATCGTTGGGCGTAGTGCTGACAACCCTACCGGTAAAAAGAAAACATCTCCTGTTTCGAAATCTGCCAGTAGGCAGACGGTCTTGGACCACCATGGGGCTGTTGCGCCATCGATGATGATGATGATGATCTCCGGTATATACGTTGAAGTAACTAATCATTAAGATATTTTGCAACAAATTCAGCGTTACCAAAAATGCATAATGAGGGAAAGGACGTTACATTATAGTCAGAACAATTTTTCCTGTTTGTTTTATTATATGAGAACTGATACACATTTGGGTTGCAAGTGTGAAAAATCATGAAAAACCCAGGCAGCCAAGGAAGCAATGGTGAAATATATTACTTATGTTCACGCTAATGTATATTCTAAAAGTGACACCAATTAAATGAAAAGGAATAGGAAAACTGTTTCTATAGACGTATATTTGGGCGCCATATATTTAGATAGGCATTATCCTACGTCTTTTTTTTTTTTTCTAAGTAAATTTTATAATATATTTTTCTAAGTGATAATTCAATATAAGATAAGGGATTAGGATTAATTATCATTATTAGATTTTTGATCAAAAGGAATTTATAAATTATAAAATCAAATTATTACATACAAACGGAATTAAAAGTGAGCAAATTACTTATATATACGAAAAAATAAAAAAAAAAAAATTGAAAACATAATATCATAAACTCAATAATACATGAATTACAAATCAAAATTAGGAGCTAACTAATCGTAAAAAGATTTTTCTAGGACTATGAACTCTCCGTAGAAAGATCTAGTCAAGGACAAAAAATTGGAATCGACATTTAATTTTTCCTTTAGTAAAAATGATACACGTTTAGCTAGCATTTCATTAAATTGTTATTGAATCCTGATTGCAACAGAATAACTTCCAATTCTATTAGGATCACACGTTATTCGAAGTGTGTATGCAAGTACGCATTCTCATTTATGAAAGAAGATGTTCAAAAATAGCAACAATCTTTGATACAATCATAGATTTCAAAACCAGTATAAGCAGTTTATATAAATGCGTAAAACAGATTGTATTGGGGAATATATTTTGATATTTGATTACATACAGAAGCGATTACATTGAGTATCAGATTATATTAACTATAAATATTTTTCCGTTTTAGCTTGATAAAAAGTTTTAATTTAGAATTTAATTTATCGATAAGTCAACTATAAATTTAATAAATCTAAATTATCAATTTTTCAATCTAAATTATTTCTTTTAATGTTATATCCTTCAAAATCTTCAGATATTTCTAAAAATTTGATTTCAATCATTTTTTTGAATAATAATTTTCTTTTTAAATATTCTTTTGAATCATATATGATATTAATTGTTTAAAAAATATAAAGCAGATTTTAAATCGAATTATATATGCTATTAATTGTCATAAAAATATTGAGCAGATTTAGTTTTAAAAATATGTTATAGTTAGGAATTTATGTAGGTTTTGATTATTATTTATAATTAATTTCTTGTAAATTTATATAAGCATTTTCAGTCTAAAAATTGGTTAAAACGGATTTTTTTCACGTCAATTAAAATTTATGTAAACAAGTACGCTTCATTTTAATATATAAAATCGATATCATCTATAATTAAACAGCTGATTTTAATAAAACAGATTAATGCTTTTTTAGTTTTATTTATTAAATGCATGATTGCAGTTATAAAATTTTGGCCTGAATGGCTCGCTCTGGTTTCTGGTTTCGCCTACAGGTTTCGGGTTCGAGTCCCTGCGGTGCCATGGATGTTTGTAGTGGTTCGAATCCACTTTAAACCGTAGTTCCCGGTCTAACATGATCGTAAAGTGTTGCGGGGTGCTGTTGCTCCGCGTCCGTAGCTTATCTTCAAGCTACACGCACCTCCTGGGTAGTGCGTAACGTCAGTGCAGCGCTTGCCTTAAGGCATCAAAGACAATTGTCTAAGTGTTTGCCAGCTGGATTGGAAATTTTTTTTTAATTTTATAAATAAGATTATTTAACTAATAATCAAAAATAATAATTTCTTCATTCGCAAATTTGTTTTTGATCACACAAATTATCATTCAAATATATACAAAAATTTTTTTTTTTTCTTTTGAAAAAATATTATTGGAGCATTTTAATAAATCTTTTTACATAAATTAGTTAGAGTTCTTTGTTAAAGCAAGACATTTAAAAGACGGTTAAGACTTCCACTCAAGATTTATCGCGGCATCTATCACAGAAATAAATAAAGATGGATAAAAAAATGAGGCAGAATAAAAAAAAAAAAAAAGAAATCCATTCTGCCGACAGAGGAACGAATGTTTGTATTTAAACGGAGGACTTGTTCAGTGGGTTTGTCATTTTTATATTGCCACCCGGAATCATTAGAAGGGCGGCAGAAGGGGTGAGAAACGGGGGCCAGCCCCTCATTTTCTTTTTCTTGTGGGCAGGGGTTTTATGTCCCTAGTTTTTTAAAGGTAACATCTTAAAACTTGAAATGCTTGTGCTTTTATAGTTTTGCAACTTTTACTACTGTGCCCGGAAAGTAAGATCAATTATTATTTTTTTTTTTTTCAAAAATTCTTTATTTATTTTTCCCAATTTATTTCATCGCCTTCAAAGAAATCCCCTCCGGACACAATGCAATTATGCCAACGTTTTTCCAATCCTCGATGCAAACTAAAAAGTCATCGACAGGGATGGTCTTCAAAACGCGCGGCGATTCACGGTGAATCTCTTGAATCGACTCGAAACGGTGTCCCCGGAGTGGTCTTTTGAGTTTAGGGAATAGCCAGAAGTCGCTCGTTGTGAATACGGTGTTTGTGGAACGATATGGGTTTCATTTTTGGCGAAAAAGACACGAAGAATCAATGCAGAATGAGCTGGCCCGTTCAGGGCTTTCGGTTCCAATCGAGATTTGACGCGTTTGAGGCCCAAATTGGAATTGACCGATCCTTTTGAAATTCCGACATCAGCAGCAGGGTCCCTAATTGTAAATCGACGGTTTGCAAGCACCAAATCTTTAATTTTTTTGGACGTCAGCTTCGTCGGTTGAGGTGGATGGTCGACCAGAGGGCTCTTTGTCTTCAACGCGTTTTCTGCCTTCTTTGAACTGTTTATACCACTTCTAAACATTTCTTTCTGATATAGGAATGCTCACCGAATGCCTTCTGCAACATTCTATACATTTCCACAAACAAAATTGAATGAAAGTTCTTTGCTCAATTAATTGAGACTATGAATTATTTTTCATTGCGTAAAAATAGAAATAACTTTACCGTAGTTAATTTATCCGTTTCCTGATAAACGGTATATATGTTTCTTATATTTGCCGATGCTCCCTGAAAACAGGGAATCATCATTCATGTGTTTAGTGGGGAGCGATGAGTCAGGGCAACAAAACGACTGCTTCAAGTCACCCAACGCAAGTGGAAATAGAGCGCATTCTTCCTTTCATTGCAGCAGTATTAGGATTTCTCGCCGAGTGACGTCATTTATGGGTTTTTGACACATAGCAGCCCGGCACAAAAGGGGAATGGCAAATAAAATATGGCATATACTAGGAATGCGGCTTAGGGAAAAAGTGGACTTAGTCCGTCCAATTAATGTTTCTCCTGTGTATTTACGAAAAACGAATAGGTGCTTTCATTTAAATACTTCGGAAAATAATTTTTTTTAAGTGGAGAAAAAAATATTAATAATTTGCATGATTAATTTAATTTTTTATAACGATATTAATCTAGTCAATCGAAAAAAAATGTAATATAGAAAAAATAATAATCACTTGCATAAAAAAATAATAATTACATAATTCGTAACATTATTTACAAACAACGCGGGCCTGAATGGCCGAGTGGCTTGCGCTTTGGCGCTCGGTACCACAGGTTTCGGCTTCGAGTCCTGGCGGTGTCATGGATGTTTGTAGTGGTTCGGAATCCAAGTTAAACCGTAGGTCCCGGTCTAACATAATCGTAGAGCGTTAAGGAGGTATTGTTACTAAGCGTCTGTAGCTTATCTTCAAGCTACACTCATCTCCTGGGTACTGCTAAGTGAGTAACGTTGGTGCAGCCCTTACCTTAAGACCTCCAAGATGCTCTACGATCCAAGAGACCCATACCTACGGTTTAAAGTGGACGGTTACGGTTTACGGTTTAAAGTGCAAACATCCCTGATACTGCCGAGATTCGAACTCGAAACCTGTGGTAGCGAGCTCCGAGCCGATATTTGATGTTTCAGATAAAACGCCCTTAAAGCAGAAATTTTTATTCAATTTATTAGATTCCCTTTTGCATCTTTTTCAATGGTGTGACAACCTCATGGTGGGCCAAGGCATTCTGCGTACTTGCAGATTGCGAAACATGATAATTTTTTTAAAGGGTAGGTTTTTAGCCCTACGCCTAATGCTCTATCGTCTTTTAAACCTGGACCTGCGATTTAAAGTGGATTCCGAATCACTGCAAATATCCATAACATCGCTTGAACTCGAACCCGAAACTTGTGGTATCTAGCAGCAGAGTGCCAGCCACTCAGCCATTAGGCCCCCTTTTTTTGTGAAATTTGGATTACATTTTTTATTTGGTTTTCATTATATTCTGAAACTTTCAATAAAAATATGATTACACATTATTAGATTTTTTTGTACTCTAATTGTATTGTTGGTTAATTGTATTGTTTTGTACTCTTTGTATTGTTTGGCCAATCATCTTTTTCGAATGAAAATATTTGCAAGCCCAAAATGCATGCTCTGCAGTCTTGGAGAGGATACCTTCCTGTCTGCCCTGCACTTGTTTCCTCTACTGTGTAGGGTCGTTACTGTGAGGCTAGGGCTCTTATGGGCTAAACATGTCACTATGTGATTTCCTTCGATTGTTGTTTTCATGTTCCTTGTGTTCTTTTTATTTTATTGTTTATTGTAGCCTACCATTGGACATTTAAATAAAAAAAAAAAAAAATCTAATTCACATAAGCTTCAGAATAAATAAATAAAAAGTAGCTCCCAAAAACAATTTGGTAACCTTACTACATAGTTTTATAAAAACCTTTTTTTTTGCCACAACCACCGCTGTTTGATTTTCCTGCAAATCCCCAAGTGACAAGGCGTCGGATCTACACCACTTTTAATCCCAGTCGTTTACTTTGCATACGTACACAGATGTTTAGAGCGTTTCTTTCGCTTCTGGGGGAGATGCAGTATTCATGGATATTTCTTCTTACAAGTAGCGTCGGGAATATATACGGAGGAGTTTGTTTATGTGATACATGTTGCGAAAGTAACTGCCTCGTATGCTTTTAAGATTTAAAATTTACGCGGAATCGGAACTGTGACAGTTTGAGTTTTATATAAGGGATGCTTTTGAGATGCTGCCTGAGTTATGCAAAATGTACTTCTCCGTATTTTGTAACGGGCATTAGAATATTGTTCATGCATTCGTATGAGAAATGTATGAAGTTCTCGTTCATATAAAACCAAAAGGGAGACAGCATTTACAAGCTGTTTGGAATATTTGAAAGCATATGGGGATGTGTGTTTTATAGCGGAAAGTATGTGTCTTTATGTTTTTAAAATATTATTATTTTGATATTGAAAGAATGTTGTAAAGGATTTTGTTAGAATTAATCTATAAATTATTTAAAAAATATCGATGCATTTAAAAAAAATATTATGGGTTGCACGTTACATTTATTTTAAATATGATTACAATAAGCCTGAAATGAAATAAATAATTTATAATTTTATAAATGAATGATATATTTTTAAATTTAACATTTATTTATTTATGGATAATGGCTTTTAGTTTTTTATTTTTAATATCGATGTATTATTTATTTTAATATATTAATTATTGCTAAGGGTCCTCATGGCCGAGTGACTAGCGCTCTGACTCTCGGTGCCACAGCGTTCGAGTTCCGGACGTGACATGGATATTTGTAGTGGTTCAGAATCCACTTTAAATTGTAAATCCTGATCCAACAAGACTGTAGAGCGTGGGGTTGATAGCCCTATCCTGTAAAAGAAAACATCCCCTGTCTAGAAATCTACTCGTAGACAGAAGGTCTTGGCCACCATGGGAACGTTGCATCAATGAAAAAAGAGGATTATAGCTAAATTAATAATTATAACAGATGTAAATAAGATAAATAGTTTTAAATTATTAAATAAAGGACCATTATAAAATCTTTAATTCATTCAAGAAATGTTTATTTTTTATTTTTTGAAAAATTTGATGGAGGATATACAGTACTTTGAACTTAAGTGTATCAAGATGCAATTAACAGTAATTGTTCAGGATGTAATATTTCTTTAGCTATAATTAAAAGCATGCATAAAAAACAGTGCAAATCTTTAATTCATTTAAGAAATGCTTTTTTAGATATTTTCTGATGGAGATATACTTTGTTTTAAATTTATGTGTACGAAGATGCAATTATCTGTGATTGTTCAGGGTATAGTATTTTTTTAGTCTGATAAGCTATAAATTAAAAACCTGCATAGCAAAAACAGTAGATTTGATTAAAAAATGATTTTAAAAACTAAATCTATTTCATATATTTAATAGCTTTTTTTTACTATTAACCACATCTTGTATACAAGAGTATTTAAAAACCGACTTAAGAAAAACATTATACGATGTACCACCAACTAATCTAGACATTATAGATTTTCTGAATAAACACTTTTTCCTTAAGAAACAGAAAAAAAAAATTAATGTGCACATAAAAATATTTAATAATTACGCTACGACGTCTTTTAATTTTGTTGCCTTTGGACAAAACTCACATTCCTCTTTTCTGCAAATAATTCTTCTCTCCGTCATTAATGTAACTTTACTTCCCAGAAAGAAAACGGATGATTAATTTGCAACCGTCATTTCAAAAACTCCACGCAAAAAATAAGTCTCCCAATACCGAAAAGAGCACACCAAAAAGTAACTGTGTCCAAAAACGGGCTGCACATCCGGCGGCCTATGGGCTCTGGAAATTCAATTACGTTAATTGCTTGATCATACAAAGATCATGAGAGAGAAAAGAGAGACTGGCCCCAGTCTTAATGTCAGTTGTTCGTGCCAAGAGCTCTTAGCAGCGCCAAACCCCTTTTTCCCTTAATGACTTCACAATTAGAAGAGTTCGTCTAGCGGATCAAATAGGAAAAGTTCGCCAAATTTTGAACACTTCTTCTTTTCGACAATTAATTGGTGGCTGAGATCTGGAGTCACGGAACCTTTTACCTTTGTGTCTGTTCCGGGGAAGCGCGAAAACTGGATTAATCAAAAATGTTTTTAATTTTTAAAGCTCGAGTTGTTACAGTAAATTGTTGTTGAATGTAACTAAGTGTAGATTTTTAGTTTTATGCCGTCTTTCTGTGAAATTTTATGATAAGGTCTCCGTGGCACTTTGCTGCTTGATAAATGTCAAAATTTTTTAATCTTGGAAAAGTAAAAGGCAAATTTAAATGAGGCAAATTTAAGAAAAAAGGCAAATTTAAAATTAAAAATTATTCTTGTTGGTTTAGGAATTCAGCGAATTAATTCTTTGACCTGCAAATTATTACAACTATATAAAAGGAATTTAATTTTTAAATACCAATATTCTTTATTTTACTTGAAATACTGAAGTTACATCTCTGCTAGTACATTCTTGCCATTTATAGAGTTTGGTTTGACAGATTAGATTTAGATTTATGTAGTCTTTTTGTAGATTTTTTTAGTTTTATGTAGTCTTTCTGTGAAATTTCATGTTTGGCTCCGTGGCATTTTACTGCTTGATAAATGACAAAATTTTTAATCTTGGGAAAAGTAAAAGGGAAATTTAAACTACCTTTTAAATGAGACTGCAATTCTTGTTGGTTCATGAATTAGTTAATTCTTTAATCTGCAATCTATTACAATTACATAAAAGTAATTTATTTTTTAATTACCAATGTTTTTTTATTTTACTTGAAATATTGAAATTACATCTTTGATAGTAGATTATTTCCATTTATACAGTTTGGTTTGTCGCTCTATTGTATAGTATTTTAAACTAATTAGACCGGGACCTACAATGCAATATGACCAAGTGCAATATTAGTATGATACTAACAAAGTTACTTCATTAGCATTCTATTCGCTTGTAACAATGTTACATTTCACAGTAATTATTATTGCTTTTTAATAAAGTTTCGTTTTAATACAATATCTGCAATTTTATGCTAACAATGATAAGCTACAATAAACAATTATATAAACTACAGTATTTTATTAGCACTCTTATAATGTCATTATGTAATAATAGTTTGGTTTGGTTTGGTTTGTCGCTCTACGGTCATCTTGTGCACACTTTAGGCTAAACTTATGTAATAATAAGTTGCTATTCTAAAAACAAATCTTTTTTTTTGAAATTGCATGAGAAAAAAAAAAAAAGCATAATTTTTTTGCCAGTTAAGTATCAAAACTGCAATGATGAGCAATCATACGTTTTCATTAGACAAGGTAAATCCATTGTATTATTTAAATGTTAGTATTTATCAAACTAATATGAATAATAATAAAACTTTTGGAACTTTTAGTTAAATAAAATATAATTATATGAGCGAAAAAGATATAATAAGAGAGATATTGTCATTGAAAAGTTCATTTAAATATGAAATTTTTTTTTTTTTTTGATTTGAGAAAATTTCTTAATATTTATTGGTTTACATATGTTTCTGAAGAGGGGGCCTGATGGCTGAGTGACTAGCGCTCTGAAGCTCGGTATCACAGGTTTCGGATTCGAATCCCGTCGGTGCCATGGATGTTTGTAGTAGTTTGGAATCAAATTTAAACCGCAGGTCTCGATCGTAGAGCATTATGAGGATAGTGTTATTCGCGTTCCGCAGCATATCTTCAAGCTACACGCCCCCCAGGTAGTGCTAAATGGGTAACAGCGGTGTAGCCCTTGCTTATGACATAAAGGATAATTGTCTCTGTATTGCCAGCTGAATTAGAACAACATATTTCTGAAGACTTTGTAGTTACCGATGGAAACTAATTGCATTTACTCAATTGAGAGATCTTGATTCGATTTCCATTTACCAGAACACAACCGAATTATTTCAATTCTTTTATAAGTATTAAAAGGGAACTTAAATTCTTTCTGTAGAGTTCAAGAAAATGGGAAGAAAATGCGAACACACGAGATGCCACTATTGTTTAAAAGTGTTCCAAAGAGTGTAAGAGTGTTGCAAATATTAATTGCAGTGGGACCAAAATAGATGTAGAGTAGCAAGATCTATTTTTATGCCTCCTGGGTAATGATGAATCTGCTACATAAGCACTGTTTCAGCAACGAATGACCACTGGTCAAGTACAAAAATTCAAAAAAAAAAAAAAATCTATTAATGATAGCAAAATGTTTTTCTTTAAATACCAATATTAAATAATTTTTTTCACAATTTCATTTCTTTTTCATTTTTTTTTAAATTCTTCCACACATCTTTAATATTTTTCCAGCGAAAATAAAACCACGATCAGATTTTCTTTAAAAAGGTAGTTAACCGAGCTCATAAAAAGTTTTCCTAGCACATTCTTTTTCCTAATGCGTCAAACTATATTTTAAGATTATGCAGCTTCTTTAAGTGAAAATATAAATATAAAAAAAAAAGAAGGAAAAAAAAAAAAACAAATGAGATTAAAAAATAAAGTGCTACAGAAAAAAAAAATTAATGACTTATTGAAAACTTAATTGCCATGCAAAAGTCAGGGGTAAAATTCATCGATCTATGCGGACTGCTAAAAAAAAAGTTCAGCATTGCTGCTTTTGTAACATCAGTGATTAATCGTGAAGTAATTTAGCTTTTTTTCTCTTAATGTATGTATCGTTAAATAAATTCTTCACTTTAGATAAGAATGAATTCTGAAAATGATGTTGGCATCGAAGCATGAAACTGTGAATATTTGATGTTGGAATACTAAATTCTCCTTTGTTCCGAAGTCTAAGAAAAAGGTAATTTTTTTTTTTAATATGTCAAATCTTTACTAATAAATAATGTTTACTAGTTTTTTTTTTTCTTGTTATGAATTGCTTGTGAAATTAAGTTGAAAGAAAGATTATCTTGAGAAAAAAATTTTTTTTACTAATATTTATATACTCAGCTATTGAAATTTGAATAAAAAATAATTGTGGAAACTTTTTTTTTCGAAATTAAAATTCGTAATCATTTCACAATTAAAGAGTGTGATTTAAAACTGAAAATTATGCTGTAGAATTTCTGAAGAAGATTTTTTTTTTTTTTTTTTTTTTTTTTTTTTTTTTTGCAAAATGATGAATCAATTACGTCTAAAATATGTTTTCCGGTATATTTCTGTTTTTTATATTTGTTTTTCAGGTAACGATGAACCAATTCTTTTTTTTTTTATTGATTAATAATTTGTGACTTAGAAATAACAATAGTTTGTTTTCAAGAATTTTTATTGCATTTTTAAATTGGAATAAATTTTGTATTAATTGAGAAAGATTAATTTTGTATTTATACTTTAGTCTATATAAATAATTTTTCAATATTTTTACTTTAATTACAAGAAACACTTCATTATTATTTAATTGTAACTGGAAATATGAAATATAATTTTAAATATGAATGTGAATCATTTTATGTAATGTTAATACAGGAATGTTTTGTTTTATATTTTTACAAAAATACAACACCAAACTTTCAAGTGTTAATATATTTTTTTACATACGATATTTTGAATTTTCTTGAATGGCTTTGAATTCTTTCTGATTCTTTTGATTTGTAAAAAAGTTTGAGATTATTAATTTTCTTGTAAGTAGGGTTTGCTTGTGTTTAAAAGATTTTATTATTATTATTGTATCAAATAAGTTCCATGTTCAGCTAGAACTCCAATGCAGGCAGTTACAACATTGTCTTGGAGAAGTTCGAGTCGGCCTGATGGCCAATTGGCTAGCGTTGTGTCCTCTGGTATCACAGGCTTCAGATTTGAATCCTGGAGTTGGCAGTGATATTTGTTAGTGCTTCGGAATCCAAGTTAATTCCGGTCTAATTAGCCCAAAGTGTGCACAAAATGACGGTAGAGCGACAAACCAAATCAAGAAGTCAAGGACAAACTGCAAAATATTTTCAACATAAATATAATTTTTGAAAAATATTAAATTATATACTTATTTCCCTTTAATAAATCGATTATAATCTCAGTATATCCTTGGCTTCTTGAGTATATTTCGTATGTTGTGGTTGACTCAATTGAGGTTCATACCTTTTGCAATAATTACTGCGGCCTGGTGGCCAGAGTGGCTAGCACTCTGGCTATTGGTACCACAGGCTTCAGCTTCGAATCCTGGCTGTGGCATGGATGTTTGTTAATGGTTCGGAATCCACTTTAAACTGTAGGTCCCAGTCTGTTTAGCCCACGTGTGCACAAGATGACCGTAGAGCGAAAAACCACTTAAAACTTGTAATAATTACCAAGGATTTTCAAAGAAATAACTTTTTTTTGTAAGCATGGCTGTAATTCGAAAATTTTAAAAATAATTAATGGTTTTAAGGTAATGAATAAAGTGCGTGCTTACCTCCGATATGTCCGTTCTCGTAGCCTGGGTACTCTCCGTCCATCCTGGACTTCTTGAGGAGCATGCTGTGGTTGGTTCCGTTGGGGTTCATGCCGACCATGGTAGCTCGCTTCGGTGGCCTCCCGGGCCTACAAGAATAGCAATAGAAACCTCTAAATAACTCTCCAACATCTCTAACATGCACTTCATTATTCAATCATTCAAAATACATAGTAAGCATTGAATTATTAAAAATGAATATTGATTAATTAAAAACACTTTATTAATATTTCTTTGTTATTATATATATCAGAATAGCAGCAAAACACAAATATATAGATTCGAATGATCTTATAAATATTTTACTAAATTATTTTTGTAACTACAAAAGTAAAGTCTGTGTATGATTCACAAAAAACTTGAAATTAATAGTAATATATGTTTAATAGTATGAATAATAGTATATGCTTTTAATAGCACTATATATAATAAATGAAGTATTGTATTTTATTGATTTAGGAATTGTTATATTGGGAATTATAAGAGTGAAATGTTTTGTAACGGTAAAATCTACTTTAAATATTTTTAATTCTATTTTAAAATAATACGAAGAGGAGTGTGATATTCGTAAATATACACTCTTTTATAATTTATAAGGAATGTTTAGCTAAGCCAGCGCTCTAGCTCTCGGGACCACAGATTTCGGGTTCCAGTCCCGGCAGTGACATAGGTATTTGTAGTTGTTGTAAATCCACTTTAAACCATAGGTCCAGATCTAATATAACTATTGGGTATAGGGCTGAAAACCCTATCAAGTAAAAATGAAACATGTCCTGTTTCAAAATCTGCCAATAGGCAGATAGCCTTGGACCACCATGGACTGTTGAGCCAATGAAGAAGAAGATTTAGTTAAACATTTTTATTGTATTATTCGAAATTAACTCTATTCTAACAAAAGAAAAAAAAATTCTTAGATTTACAGCTCAAGTGCATGATCAATTAGTCTCTAAGTTGCGCGTGCGCACTTATACTAGAAAGGAATCTACCGTCTCCCCCTTTTTCTGACGCTATTCCGTCTTAATGAAACAAAACACTTGCATTTCGTGACATCGTTAGTGGTTAAATTTCCCCCTAACCCGTTGATAATTTCATTTTTCTTACTCATATCTAAATACGGAAGGGGATGGAAGAAGATTACATGAAAACGGAGACAGCGCACACGCAAATAAAAGTTGGAAACACGATCACTGATTGGTGGAGGTAAGAGATTCAACAACAAGTGTCTCGGATGCATTCCGCGTAACAACCCCAACTATTTATTTTAGTAATTACAGTCGGGGAGGGGGAATAAATAGCTTGCCAACTGATTAACTCGCCAAATCTGACAGCCGATTTTTAACGAGCCAACCCCAAGTAACGCTATATCGGCTAGGTATAACAGGGGCGAAAATTGCCGTCGCTTACCATCATTCATCACACAACACTTCAGCGAGATGGTACTTTTTTTCTCTCTCTCTCTCTCTCTCCTACTCGAAATCCGCTAACTGTCCCATAACTTTGTAAACGGAACCAACAAGTGCTGTAGACGGTGATATAATGAGCAAGACAACAAGCGGCTTTAATCGCCTGACGTGATTTAAGATGGCGACTCGTGATCTCTTCTCTCTCCTTCACAGAAACATCAGGTCTCCTTCTCACAGATTTGTAATAGGAGACAGCTGCCTAGGCAGTCTTCCTTCCTTCCCTCATTACCAGGCAAACAAACTTTTGACGAATGATGCAACATACAGATAATAAGGCTCCGACACGGAGACTTAATAGTTTACAAGAAAAAGAAAATGCCTCATGCCCGGACAACATTATTAACTTAATTTTGCTGTCAGGCGAGCGTAAGCCATTGTCTTTGGGTCTTCCCCTGCTCGGACTGATTGCTGCTGCTGCAGCGAAAGAGGCAAAAGCAAATTTTATTGGCGTGCGGACGTGCGGAGGCCTTCCCTTCCATGCATGCTAGAACGGGACTGCATCTTCCAAAAGACGCATAAATCTTTCATGGAGGCATACAAATTGCGTTTCAGAATTTGAGAACTTGTTGCTCGAACGCGTGCCTCCGACTCTAATACAAGGGCAAGAACGTACTAGGCCCAGTAATTGGCAATATCTTTGTCAGTATAAAAGGGGTTCGCCTTCTGTGCTCTTATATTTTCTTCTGGTGTTTCACTCTCTTATTTTTTTTTCTATACTATTATTATCTCTATCTTTTTTTTGTGTGTGTTTTTCTCCTCTCATCTGCATAGTGGTAATTTCGTTTTCTCGCATAGAATCGATTTCTTTTTCCTTTCTCTGTGGAAATTGGTGTTATAAAGGAGAAGATCTATTCTTCCGGGCAGGTGTAGAATTTATACTTCGCCTTCTTTTTTTCGCTAAGAAGTTTTTGGGTTGATACAATTTCCTTTTTTATAATTTTTTTTTTACTTTTTCCCTGATTTCTCAATCTCAAAGTTATGATGAAAAAATGACTGGGTGTGTTTCTATAGATATATAATGTTTTTTATTTATTTTTTTTTTTTATTTAGAGATCGGTCCGCTTCTTGTTTATGACATCGGTTAAAGGATGGCGTAAATTGATGTTACCCACCCCTTGTTGTTGTTGTTTTTTGGGGGTTTTTTTTCCTTGCAAGGTAGATTGCGCTTGGAAAACAATAGGCTTAAGACTTTTCTTCGTGTTTATCTCCCCTTTTTTCGCATTTCATATTCTCATCCCGAAACAAGTTACTTTTCTTGTGATATTTTCTTTTCCTCGCATGCAGATCTTCCCTTCACTTTTCGATTTTATGGATCGAATCTTCTTTCTGCAGGGAAGAAAAGGTAAAAGGATTTTCCCCGAGATTTTCCACCACGGTTTAGCTGCGCGAAAATGAAGGAATCTATATTTATTTTAGAGTGGATAAACTTTATCGACATTCTTTCACGAGGATTGAATCTTCTTTTGACAAGAAATAATTTATATCGAAAAAGAAACGAAGCCTCTCTTTTTTTTTTTTTTTTTTTCGTGTAGCAGTGATCCTAACTGCAAAATAAGTATTATTCTTTGAAAAGATTTAATCTTACAATGTTCATCCACATCAATTAAAAATACAGCAATATCTTTGAAACAAAAGAGAAATTGTTTTCAGAAATATTGCATTAAAAATAATCATAACATTTAATTAATTCGTATTTAATTTTATTATATAATTTAATTAACTAATACTTTGTTTTTACAGTGATTAATTTCTAAAAATTTCAATTTTTGAACTTTTGTTTATTAAATTTTCAATTGTATATTCAGTTTTTGCCTTTTGGTTTGAATTTTCAATTTTATGTATATTCAGTATTTTCAATTGAATTGGATTTATCTTTTGGATTTGAATTTTCAATTTTACCATTTGTACTATTTTTTAAATGCATTTTATCTTATAAATATGTTCTGAGACAAATCTTTAGTCTAAAGATCTGAAAACAATTCCTAAAATAATGTGCGAATTGAGTTATAGCTCACTGGTTTTGATTTATACATTGGACAAAAGATAATTATCTTGCAAAAATATTCATTATAAGCTCCAATAATAAACAGAACATACAGAGAAATTTATATTTAATAATATATGAAAAACAATTTTGATTACGTAGTGCAATTTTTTTAACCAATCACAATCATAATTCTTTTTACCATTGATATTATTAATTATTTATTTCTTCTAAATTATCTAGAGGAAAATTAAAATGTAACGAAAAATCATTTAACAACTAAATAGGTGACTTATAGCCAGGTGTGGTGCATTGCATAAATGGAAATAAAGTGCTTAATTTGAAATTCTCATTGGGGTTTTTTAATTATAATTTTACTAAAAATCTATATCTATCTATCTATTTGCTATTTCGGATTTAAATGAAAAAATAAAACATTGATACATTTTACTTCAAGAAGTAACCAATGAATAAGCCTGCATATTTTTAAAAATAAGAACAATGAGAGAATCTGGTCTATCTTTTGTTAACGTGGTCTGTTTAATGCGGTTTATACACCAAGCAGATGTTGCCCATTTCTGTGAATAAGGATTACAGCATTAATTGCTTTCCTTGCTTGGAGGTCCAACTTTATTTGTGGCGTTTTTATGTTTGGCTTTTATGCGCCAGGGGGGATCTGTAACAGTTTTTTATTTTATGACATGCTGACCGTTATTTTTATTGAGCAACATAAAAAACGGAAACCCCTGTAAGATAAAAAAAAAAAAAAAAAAAAAAAGTGATTTAAAAACTTTAAACGCACAGTGGCAACCCCAGTGGTAACATAAGCAGTTAGAAAGCAATTGGACATCGGTACGTCCGTTGCAGTCACTGCTTTCAGAAACTAGAAGATTCTGTGGTTATTGTGACAAAGTGTATAATGCGTCTCATATTGATAACTAATACCTGTGTGAGAGAAAACTCGGAAAATCTCATCGACTCCAAAATGCGGAGCAGATATCTCTAAATATCCTTTTAGACGGCTATGTCCTGCTATCATTGCCTATTTAAGGGATATTCGTGGCATACATTAGTAAAACATGAGTCTTATAGATATTCAACCCTTTTCCCTCCAATTTTTTTTTATATCTAGAATGTTAATTTTAAAGCAATATACAGTCCAACAAAACACTGTTGCAAAGTTAAACTAGACATATTTTTTTTAAAAAAAATCAATTATTTTTCAAGTCCAACGCAGGTCCATATACAATCTATACCAGATTTATTCCTTTATAAAGTTACAAACTGAATATGATTTGCGATGATTCATTATCATGTATACATTTTGGATAATCTTATTAGAAATTCAAAATAATGTTACAAATTAAAAATTTATGGGCCACAACGGTTATTAAACATATACAAAAAAAAATTATTGATTATTTTCAAACATTTATGAGTAGGATTTACATTTAATAAATTTTTACAATAATTTCTAAAATAATAACAGATCTGTCCTTATTAATTAAATAGGCAATTGTCGGATTTCTTGCAATATTTCGATGGTAAATTTAATAGTATACTAGAGGCCGTTAGGCTAGATTTATTTACTCGGAAAATAACACTACCATTAAATCGCTTTGATCTAAGCTTTTAAAAAGGAACGTAATCACATTACTTTGAAACTATCAAGTAACATAATAGCAAATCTTTCAAAAGAAATGCGCTGCACTTGTATTTCAAAATAAAGAAACCCCGGAGTTTCAAATGCGAAAAAGTTTCCCGTAGTTTCATTTCGAGTGCGGTGAAACAATGTTTTTACACAGCAGGTTGCCGTTTCAGATACTTGAAACAGTAAAAATGGAATTTATGTTTAAAAGCAAAAACCCATTTTATCAGCTACAAATACTGTATTCCATGTTAAAGGCTTTTTATCAAACTGATGTTATGACTTTGTTTAAGAAACAGAAATGAGTTAAACCCAAATCTGGATTTTCATCTCTTCGGTAATGCCTAAGCGAAATGAATTTAGGATTTAAAATGAATTGTTTCCTATACTTTTAATTTAAATATTAAAACTGATGAATAATAATTTTACTAGTTATGGATAATAATTTTGTTATAACTAGTAAAATTATTCTGTTTTTAATGCTATTTAGAATTTAAATATAAAACCATTAGGTTTTTTACACAATTAATAAAAACCAAATTATATACCGACCGGGATACATTAAAAGCTTAATCATAAGCTATACATCGTTATTAATTAAAATATTATTACATTATTAAATATCATTATAAGTTACATTATAGATTATTTATATTTATGCAAATAATACATATTGGATGCTTAATGTTGTTTCTAGTCATATAAATCAATTATCAATCAAATTCATTGAATTTTTCTTTTTCGCCAAAAACAGACAGACAGATCGTCAAAACGTTCGTATATGCCTGCCTATTATGATTAATTACTTCATTTTTAATTCATGGTTACTGCTTAAACTTAAATATTCGTTTTTAATTTTAAAATCTGGAACAATCTATTAACAACATTTAGCTATACAATTCCAATACCTAATAAATATATGATATATGAAAATACAAATGCACTTTTAAGTTATGTGTATGCTAAATTTGCATGCGAGTTGTGACTTAAACGAGAACTGGATACCGAAATCCACTACGCGATTCAAACCATTATTCCCCACTCCCACATCGCTCTTTCCGGTTCCGGGAAAAACGGGAACGATTCCGTTTCTCCTCTCCGGAACTCCGAGGACTCCCGATGCCGATTCCCTTTCGACTGCCTTCCGCTGCTGTGGCTCTGCAGTGGTCGTCGTTCCGTCGAAACAGACGGAGAAATGCTCTCTCATTCCCATTGCTGCACCAGTGACATTTGGATGGAGGGGGATTCCGACTGCGGTGGCGCCCCCTCGCGGGATGGGAGGGATGCGGAAGCAGCATCATCTCTCTTTTGCTCTCTCTCCATCCATTCATTCTGTTCCATTTCCACTCTAATTCAATCGTCGTCGAGCAATTCAACAGGTGCTCGAATGCAACTCGTGGCCGATTTTCTTGTTCTTTGTCGTCTTTCACTGGGGGTCATTCACTCAATGCGGGGGCATTCGTTTTGGATGATGTTGTGAGCCGTAAATGTATGGCAATGCAGTTTTCGAATGGATGTAAGGAACTAGGTGCTTGCAAATAGTGCGATATTTTTGTGAGGCGTGTTAAGTATTTAATGTCTTCATCTTGATTATGAATAATTAAGATATTAAGGTGAAAGAATAATTATAGGGACTTTTTAGTCCTTATTTATTGCTGATTTATTTGATGAATTAATGTTGCATAAAATTTTCAAAAATATTGGGGATGTTTAAAATTTTAAATTAATGAAATTCTTCAGTTTGGTGTTCATATTCAATTTATAGTCAGGTTCCATTTATTGAAATTTCTACCTTTTAATTATTTTTTTCCGTTTGATCAATATAATAAACAATGTACAGAGAAGATTATTTGTTAAACAATCTAACTTTTTTATCTTGAACGTATTCATCAGAGGCATGATTAGCTTGCAAAATGTTTCATAAGATTGTTATTAGTAGTATTAATGAAATATGCTTTGAAATGTATCTGAATTGTGCTAATTAATTAGTGATTATTTTAATAGATTTATTTATAAATTCTTCTTCAGCAAAAGAAAATTAAGTTGTTTAGTCATGTTTATATGCAACATTAGCATTCATGCACAAATTCAAATTAAATAAGACATACTTTTTACAATATATTAAGTACCCCTTTAATTTGATTTATCAGCAATATAAAGGTATGTTTCTAAGAAGTTCTCTACATAAAAATCCCTTGTTACAATATGTAAATTGTCTCTTTTCCTTATTATTACATTTATCCAATCATAGAATAGCTAGAGAATTGAAACCATTATTAGAGAAAGCATTCTATTTTCAGCTAATGTCTTTAGCAATGTGTTTCAATTTTCTATATTAAATTTAAACTTTTATCTAATTATGACAGCTCTTTATTTTAATCTTCTTATGACTTATTATATTATTTAAGAAACTTCATTTTAATTCAGATTTGAACATATCATATTTAGAGATTTGCGTGGTTTTTTTTAAACTTGTACGTCCATTGCCATTTCTATTAAAATCACTTTTGATTGGGACTATATAAATTTAATTAAATTCGAACTAAACATACAAAAATAATCAGTGATGATAATTTTTTTTGTCTAGTATTTCTGTTTAGTGTTTAATTCCTATGATCACTAAAGATGTAATGGAGTTTCAAAATTAGTACGTCCATTGCCGTTAAGATTTTTGATTGTGACCATAAAAATTTCAATAATTCATTTCGAGAAATAATCAATGATAATTTTTATTTCTGTCTTAGTTTTGGTGTTTAATTCCTACGAAAAGCTAAAGAAATAATCAATAGTGCTTCAAAACTGGTACATCCGTTAACATTGCAATCCCTTTTGATTGTGATCATATAAATTTCGATACCTTTAATTCGAAACTAAATAAACAAAAACCATCACGGACGCTTTTTTATGGCTGTTTAGTTTTGATGTTTAATTCCTAGGAGCGCTAAAGCAGTAATGAATGCTTCCCAAATGGTGTCGAAAATAAGTTTTCTCCAGTAACGCGTCACAGTGCAATAAAAGATACTCGAAATGGGTCATCTGGATACCAAGCGGGTCTTTACAGCCGTCATAAAACACGTTCGCAGACCCCTTTTAATAAAAACAGCACTTTAGATAATCCCGGGGATGGTATACACGACGATAACACGAGGTGCTTGAAGTTCGATTCGCTTTAATTTTTTAATGATCTTTCGATTTCATTCTTGAAAGTTGATCGGAATGCATAATATTGATATTGTATTTTGTGATTATTTCAATGCTATATAAAATCAACTTTCTTAAATTTAAATTCACGAGGTAAGATATGTAAGAAATATTTATATTATATTTAATATAAATGTTTATAAAACAAACGATATTTTAAATATAAGTATATTTTAAATAAAAAAAAATTATTGATTCTAAATTCGAATTGACAATTAAATAATTTTCGCAAAGCTTTTATAGAAAATGTCGCACATTATACAAATTGATGTTTTTTACTGCATATTCTCGTATAAAGGAAATATATCATGGATGCTCTCGAAATCTGCCGTTAGGCAGAAAGGCGGCATTGGCCCAGCCATGGGGTTGTTGCATTAATGAAGTAGAATTAGATATTTAATTAAAAATTCTAATCAAGCACTTAATATTAATAAAAAAAATATATAACTTAAAATCTTCAGAATATAAGTCCATCCCACAAGAAATTCAATCTTTTCTCCATTTCCTTAAGTTATTAACAAATTATGAACAAACCCAGCTTATGAAAGAATTCTTGGCTGTACTGAGCTCAAACGAATGAGTTTCAACAGTGTGAAATATCCACTGGAACGAACTGAGCTGGATGTGGAACTAGTAAATTTAAAAAAACTTTCATTATTATTTAAAAACTAAATATCAAATTGTTTAAAGTGTAAATAGAAATAATTTTGCATGCTTCTACACAAAGAAAAAAATCTTAATTTCCCTGTGAATGTCGAAAAACATATAATGGCATATGAAAACAAACATTTATATTTTATTATGCATTACGTATGTTTTATATTATAAAACAAATAAAATATACGTAGTAATTTTTTCTGCTATATTAATTTTTTTCGAAAACGCTTAAATATTTACGAATTATTATAAAACGATGATTTATATCTCTATAAAATAAATATTAATCCTCCCTTTAAATCTCAGTAAGTCACCTCAGTGATTGTCGAAATAAAAATCTAATTCCCTTTTTAATTATCTCAAACCAATAAATTCCTCTATTCAAATATGGCATCCGGTCCGGATAAACACACACACACACACAGAGAGAAAGGAGAAAAAATTAAATCAAATTTCTCACCAAAAAGCCATTAATTCTTTCAAATATTTTCCGTAAAGCCATGTATCGCCGATTCAAATTCATATTTTGAAAAAGAAAGAAAGAAAGAAAAGAATGAATGAATGATTAAGATTTGATTCTGCGCTACTTCCTTTCAGAACCAAAGAGCCTGTTATAGATAGATATAAAGGCATCACAATACTTACTACCTTCTCGATAAATGAATTATTTCTCATTCACGGCTGCCACCACCTCAATCTGCCAAAAATCCACTTCTGAAAGATTGATCTCGAAATTTTTAATTGTTTAGATTAGACGGCAAAAATCTCGCGTTCGTCGTTCGCGTGCATCATTTCGCTTCTCTTCGGCAGCGGGTTTTGTTTTAAATTTTCTCCGGGAAACGATTCTTAAATCCTGGGGACGAAATGGAACTGGGGACACAAGTTAAACACAAAGGGATTTAGATGCCGGGGAGATCGTGCTTTTGTACTCCAGCATAAAGCCGTCATTTATCATCGTGGATGCAGGGAATTTGAAGACCTGCGAAAGTGAATAAAAGTACAGTTACCGCTCGCTCTTCTGCATAGTCAATCAACGCACACAGAAAGATTTCAATTAGTTTTGAACCGTGAAATGTGTATAAAGAGTGTTTGGAAATAAAAGTGAGTTTGATATCATGTTGTAGATATCTCCAGTAGGCTTCGATGTTATGACATTTTTGAGTATCTTGAGACTCCCATAATAGAATGACTATTCGATGCTGCATATATTTCGAATAAAGCTGTCTCGATAGAATGCGATTACAGTCAATTCTTGCCATTATGAAATTGTTAAGTCTTTTAATTATATTATCCGGATGCATGTTATCAGTAAACGATTCATATATTTGCATTCATTGCGCTTTGTTTTCTGTAAACTATATGTATTGAGATCATAATACCTTTTAAATGATATTGCAAACAATATTAAAATTAATATTGTTTGGAGGCAATATTATTAAAAAGGTATCCAAACGATATTAAACTCCAAACTCTCCAACAATATTAATTTTAATAAATTAATAGATATATTTAGATATTAACATGGTAAATCATTGAGATATTTTATGTTCTCTTAAGTCAGCAAGCAAATTTATAAAATGCTTTATTCAAATACATGTAAATTATGCTTCAATATAAATTATAATATTATACGTTTAATTATTTTATTTATCGCTAATATACAAATTAATCTTAGCGTTTATCTAATGTAATTAAATTATTAAATTAATAAAAATAAACAATTTAGTTTCAAATTCATCATTACTTTTATTTTTTAACAATTTAAAGGAAAATAGAAATATCATTAAAAAGCAAATAATATAAATGGAATTTATTTTAAATATTCATTTAATATTGTTCAAATCCATTTAAAAAGGTAAAATATATTGTGAATTTATCAAGAATTCAGAAAACTCAAATATGTTAATAATCAAATCATTAAAAAAACCATTTTAATAGAATGTAAAACAAAACAGCACATTCTGTAAGTTGATTTTAGATTTTCTTTTTAGCTTTAAATTGCCATACAAAAAAGATTGTAAGGTAGTGAATTTAGCTCCAGTATGCTACGGTAATTTTTAGGTAGTCGAATATCTTCTCCCAAATTTGAAACTTAAATCCATTCAACTCGCAAACATCCCCCGTTAAGAATTGTGATTGGAGAACAAGAAAAAGCTTTTGGCGGGAACTTATATGTGTTAATAATCATATCTGTAAAAAAACCACTTTAATAGAATGTAAAACAAAAACAACATAATCTGTAAGTTGATTTTAGATTTGCTTTTTTAGCTTTAAATTGGCATGCAAAAAGATTATAAGGTAGTGAATGTTACCTCGTATACGCAACGACAATTTTTAGGTGGTCAAATATCTTCTTCCAAATTCGAAACTCAATTCAAATCCATTCAACTCGCAAACATCCCCCCTGTTAAGAATTGTGATTAGAGAACAAGACAAAGGCCTTTGGCGGGCAATCCGAATCCCAGCTTTATGATGCTCTCAACATATCGTTTCTCTTAACCCAAACTCGGAATGGAATTAATCAAGATCTTCCCCCTTCCCGAAACATTCATCTCTCACCTCCTCCGAGCAGATTAACGGGTGCGAAACCGTTTCTGGAAAACTTGTTAATTAATTTGTCTTTTCGATGAACGGGTCTCTTCCATTGTGAGCGCAACCCGCAATGTTTGTAGAGTTAGGGCCGAGGCCCGTTGCTTTTCTCTTAAGCCCCGGTTTGAAAAGGCTCCTGCAGGAAAATTTTCAACTCGCAGCCAGAAGCACTTGTGCTTGCGCAGTGCAAATAAAAGTTCTCTTCCCACCACCACGGACGAGCTATTGTTGGAACTGCCAAGCTTTGTGAGATGTTCTTAAATTTCGGTGGAGGTATTGATGTCTTGTGGTGCTGCTGCTGCAGGCACTGTGGACACATATCTTCAAAATAAACCAGCTCTTAAATCCCAGAGATTAAGATGGGAACTTTTCTGCACCAAGACTCGGATTTGATGCGCGAAATTAAATTGCAGGGATTTTCAATTTTTATCATTATCGTAAGTTTATAGGGATACTCTGATGGATATTGTTTAAACTCTTTTGGGTAAAAGTATCTTTTAATTTCGATAATATTTTTGTATAAATTTTCGATAATATATATAATTTTTGTTTGTTTCTGCCAAAGATCACTGAAAAGATTTTCGGATACCAGTTGTACGAATTGTTGAAATCGTTCAATAATCTATAATTGATTAAGAATATATTAAACTAGGCCATCAGATCTTATTTATTATTGAAGAAATAATACAAAAATAACAGTATTCTTTGTAAATGATAATTTTAAATTTCTGAAACATCTTTATTCTACGCGTTAGCAATGCTATTCCTTATAATCCGATAACTAAGAATCATTGACAATACGTTATGATAGAATTTTGTATTATAAACATAAATGCGTGATATCAAGACAAATTTTCATTAACATAAATTTACATCGATTTACGTTTATCTCGAATTGTTGTTATAATCTTATTAAAAATTTCTTGATTTTATTTTCGAAAATCATTAATTAAAACTTAAAAAACCTCTAAAAAACATAAATATTATATTATTGGCTACTTTTTAAATGACTAAACTTCATAGATTCACATAAAAGCATTATTCCTGCCAAAGATTCAACACAAACGTGACCTACACTGTAAACTTCGTGTTCACTTTGAAATACCGAAAAGACAAATCGAAACGGATTTTTAGAAACCCAAGCGCTGAAAGCGGATTTTAACCGACAAATAACCCAAAAGAATTTATTGCCCCATTCCGTTAAAAAAAGGGGGATGGCAAGAAGGAGAATGAACATCACCGTAACCGAAAAACACCGAAATAAAAACGGAAACAACGCAACAGTCTTAAGAGAAAGAAAGGGGCCCCACATAAGAAATAGAAACTAAAGCTCACTGTCCCCTCATGGCGCTAGCGACAAATAAAAAAGTATCTTGCTCCTAGTAATCTCCAAGGGGAAGAAAAGATCATCTGTAAAGACCACATAAAATTTTTACAACTCCGGGGGCAGTTTTTATTTTTCTTCTGTACGACTAAAACTTCTCGGTGAAATACAGACATCAGAGGAGCTTTTAGAAACTAAATGGCTCAAATGCGCGTATGGTTTTTAGAGGTCTCTCTTACGGGTCTTAAAGTCGTAAAAGATCCAAAGAGACAAAACGGGGACACAAAAGAGGATGTGTTTTACGGCACCAATGGACCACACGGGCTTAAAAGTAAGCTGCAAAAAGAGACTAGGTTTGTTAAGTGAACAATCGCAATGCAATCCGGTCTCGTTTAACACAGGCTCCATAATTTTGTACTTAACTTTAAATGTGCCGTGGCCATTTGCTAAAGAATTCTTTTGCTCTTTTTATTATTAGTTTAAGCATTTTGAGTTCCTGTTAGGTTTTTGAATTTTAGTTTGTTTGGTAAATGTGGACAAAAAGATATCCAACTTCGTCTAATATATTACAGCGGATTTTTGCTTTAATAGCTATCGTTTGTGTTTAACAATTTTTTTAATGCAGAAGCATTTGGCAGCACTAATGATGTAAATAAAGACAGTAAAAAATAATATAAATTAAGTAAATTACATCGTCCACCTTTTAAAAATGTTGAAAATAGCGTTTGAATGTATATTGAACTGCTTGGAGTTTCACATTTATTTAAATGAAGCATTTCAGCATGGGGTACACATTTACATTACTGGTAATATCTAGATTGCAAAATAAATTATGACTATCTAATAAGCCCATGTATTAAATTTTGCACTTTTATGTTTCTAGCGTAGGAGGGGGGCTTTTTTTTTTCAAATTAAATCTCTTGAAAAACACGTCAAATAAATATTGATTTCATCAATAGTTTAATCTTCAATTTCCTCTATATCTTGCGCAAACTTTTATATGAAGGAGAATTTTAGTAATCCTGACTCTTAATTAAGTACTAATATTTGACGATTGATTATGTCATTTGGAAGAAATACGTTTATACGGTTTATAGATATTGATCTTGTATCTTTATAAAATATGATAATTAAACTTATGGTGATTAACCCTTGCCAGTGTTTTAATTTTTAAATTTATATTTTTCGTCAAAAATATTATAAAACAACCCCTATCTATAATATTAAAAAAAAAAATAAATGTTTATCAAAAATAAAAAAATGTGGTTTTGCAGATCTATCATTGTTAATCAAATATTGTTAACCGAAAATACAACTGACTAAAAAAAAAAAAAAATTTTTTTAAATGACTCTGCTATTACCAATTATTAAACTTTTCAAAGACTTTTAACTCAACTTTATTTTAATACTTGTATACTTAAATTGGTTACATGTCCAATATTGTCACAATATCATCTGTCACTTAGAAAAAAAATCAATAGACAGGTATAATTTCTGCAAATATGATTCATAACCCTGAATACCAATCGAACTTGCCAACAAACAGGTAATTCTTCCACAAACTCGCAAATCATTGGACAAATAATTACGACGTCTGTTTTTCCACAAAAGCAAGCATTCGCCTACAATGTCAACAAGGAACAAAGAAAAGAAAACTTAAACAAACAAGAGTCAAAAGTATGTAATGGGTGTGCACGATAAAAACTCCTGTTGACCTTCCATGCATTGTTCCAATCGAATAATCGTGCAAGGGTGGTGCTCCACCGACAGTATTATAGAGGTCGTACGCGTGTGGATATGAAATTCATATGTATGAAGTTTTAACGATAATTTAGTGGTCTATAATCTTTGACATAAAAGTAATGAATTACTTTATTGTCTTTTCAATAATTTTTAATGAAGTTTTTCTTGTGTGGTCACACAATTTATTTGTATGTTCAAAATTTGTAAACAGGGAAACTTGTTAAAAGCGTACAGAGTTTGGTTTAAAGATTAATGGGTGATCATATTTTATATTGTTATTGTCGTAAACATTTGGTTAATTTTTGTTACCAGAAATAATCATTGATATTCTTTTGAAATTCGATCTTTTTTTTTTTTTTTTGTGCGTCTGTGTTCAAAATGTCTAAAAATAACTTTTAAAAGGTGATTAATTAATTCCTTTTAAAGTAAAAAAAAAAAAATCCTTCCAATCCTTTAAAAATTTCATCAGAATTTCAAGCATTACATTAAGAATTACAGCACAAGATAAATACTTTCATGCATTTTATAAATGCTATTAATATTGAGCTGAAATATGATCAATTACATTATTTTTAAATAAGAATACCATACTTCATAATTTGAAATTAAAAAGAACCCTTTATTTACAACAAAATGATTTTAATAAAATGATTACAAACAAAATAACTTTTTGTATAATCAGTTATTTTTTGATCTACAAAATGTTCAATAGCCATTTTAAACGACAAAATTATATAGATTCTTTGTTATTTCAATTCATTTATATTAATTCTAGTAATTACTTTTCTAGTATTAATATAATTAACAAAATCACATAATAAATATGAAATCATAAATATAAAGAACTATTTTACTAAATGTAAAAACCACTCTTTTTTACGTTGATAATTAATGCTGGCAAAAATAAACTATTTTGCAATAATTCAATTAAATGTAAACTTAATGATATTTTACTTGTAAATGTAATACTTATAATTGGTAGATTTATATTTTCGTGTATACATCAAAATAATAATAATAATAATTGTGACGACAACAACAACAACATTCACCGAAAATTAATCTACATACATTAATAAGATATACTTCGTCAACTACCAGCAAATACTTAATCTGAATTTCCGATTTCAATATAAGCAATCAAGAGATTACAATATACCGATAATAGTTCAGAAACAAATATTTCTCTTCGTGGATACGTACAGAATCTTTATGATAGCGTCATATTTAACGACAGTCCCTTTTTCCAAAGTCCATTTTAGTAGAGGCCCTCCTACCGTTTCAATCCACAATCGCCCCACGATTTGAAAAGCACAAAAACACAACGAAAATTGACCGCACGAAATCCCATTTCTCCTGATTGCATTGGGACTGCTGGGATATGAATATCCGATAACAGTCAATGATCCAATCACTATGCTCACGTCACAACAGTTAAAAAGGCAGAAAGTTCACAATGCATATATCACTGTGTGTGGTGTGTGTATTCGCATAAGTTAGCTTTGTAGTTGGTGTACATGTTTTTTAATCTCGTCTGATTGTCTTTGTAAAACGCAACAGTGTCCTTTCTTTTTTTTTTTTTTCTTTCTTTTTCAATGTGCATTTGCGTGATCGGCGATATTGGACCGAATTACGCTATTTGGACAGCGAATTCTGGAGGCGTTGTGCAGTGATGTTTTTGATGACCTTTTCGAGTTTGCTGTTGTTTGATCGCTTGCAAAACAAACAATAAGTTCCAAATTGCGCTTTGATAACTGTTGTTGGTATTGGATTACGCGAAGGAGATGAATTGGTATTGTGGGAGAGGTCTGCAAATAAGAATAAAAAGGGGTTAATATGCATTCTATGCACGCTAAACTATTGATAGGAAAATGCTAGTTTTGTTTTTGTTAGGGTAAGTAAATATTATTGTGAAAGATGATGTTTTCTTTGCGCCATGAAATGACTGTTTTTACCGCTTCGTATTCATATTGTTTTAGATAAACAAAGTTTTTAGGAAAAATATAATATTGTAAATACAAATGCTGAAAGAAAATCGAATTACTTTTTGAAAGGAAATAATATAGAATAAAAAAAAAAGGTTAATTTGTAAATTTATGAGTGTTTCTCGTGCAAGAAAATTATATTATTCTAAAATTTGAATTATTGCATAACATGAAAATATCATTTATTCTTTCCGTATACTTCTGAAATCTATCGGTTTTATTGATAAGTTTTAAATCCTATTTATTAGTAGCAAAACAATCACACTAAAGTAAAGCAAGATAGTTTTTTTTTAATTTAATCCTCACGATAAAAAATAATACGCCATCAATTTCAGGAAAAAAGGGAATTTCAATTAATTATGCAACCTTTGAAACTGATTTAATTCTTTTAATTCTATCAAAGAATTTTTTAATTGAAGTTAATTATTTTATTATTCCCTTTGATTCTTTCATGAAAACATGCTCAAAAAGTTCTTTATAAGCAGATACTATTTTTCGTGCAAGAAAATTATATTATTCTAAAATTTGAATTAAACATAGCATGAAAATATCCTCCGCTCTTTCTGTATAATAGTTGTAGTAGTTTTATTGATAAGTTTTGAATCCTATTTATTAGTAGCAAAATAATCACACTAAAGTAAAGTTATTGGTATTGATTGAACTAATATTCATTAGGTGTTGAATAATCATTCAAATAGTCATGTCCTTACTGATCATACTACCGGAAACATACAGAACAATCTCCTTATGTACCATTACACCATAAAATTGCAGCTGCGCATTTCTGTGTTGAAGAACCTAGGCCACCCTAAGATCTCCATATCTATTGTAGAAGATCGCGAAACCCAACTTTCTGTCGCTCCATTTCTCCTGTGTATGCGAGGGTCAAACTCTTCCGCTATTCAGAGGTCAGTCTTGATGACCAGTGCGGGACTGATAATAGGACCCTGCCGCTGACAGGTTGACAAACTGACCCACAGGGGGAGTGAGACCGAGGGGACTAGAGGTGCCAGCCCGTGAAACTGCTGCCCTAATGGGGTGGGTTTGGTTTATTGGAAGTTCAGTGGATTATGTATTGCAGTATTGGTTCATTTATCTTGTTGAGGTATTCGGGTTTGGTTAATTTCATACCCTGGTGTGTTGACCAGTTATTGGTGACAAATTGACTTTAGGGGATTTTGATCTGTTCATTATTCTTTGCTGGTTTTCTCGAATGATGTTCTTTGTATTTATTTTATATTCTTTGCTGATTGCTAACGTTTCTGCATTTTATGTTGCAAATACTTATTGATTTTAATATTGTATATATTAACTTATCAAAAATGAGAAAGGTCTACTTAGTTTCAATTAAAATTTACAACATGTTAATAAAAAAAAATCAACAAAATTATATAAGATATGATATTTATTACACTTTTATGTATAAAAAAATATTTTGAACTAAAAAAACTAATTTTTGCAATTTTTCATGTAACTTTTTAATCAGAATGTTTTAACATTTTATTTAGGAAGGATTTTTTAGAATTTAAATATTTGGAAAAAAATTCTCGATTGTAGAATTTGTTAATTTTTTTTTTTTTTTTTTTAAATCTTGCGTATATTTTGAAATTCGTCAAGTGAAATTAACTTCAAATTGAATATAGTAATTATCCTTCGCTGTTAAAACTGTATTGCCAGAGAAAAAAAAAAAATATGAATAGTAATTTAAAAAAAATACATTTGTGAAAATTTTAATTATATATTATTATAGATCAGATATTATAAATTCATTCTTTATTTCATTCATAAATATATACAACTAAAAAAATCAACCAAAAAAATGGAACTCTATAATTTTTTTTTTTTATCGATTTGAAAATCTTTATCCAGAAAACATATCAGTAAAAAATCTCCACCCGAATATGAAAAAAAATTATTAAAGAAGAAAAGAAAGGAACACCACAAAATAATTTAACACCCTTTCCTAAATAAAAACCATATCCGTGTTAAGTCTTAAAAATTCATTCCATGGGCATGGGAGAATGAGAAATTCCCCATGTCTTCCAGCTAAGCATTGCTGTGACATCCACCTAAGTCCTTCGCCTGCATAAGTTAAAACAGTGGGCTTTTCGAAAACAACGGACTTCTCCTACCATCCCATAAGCCAAAGCTTTGTGTGGACTCCAGGACGATCTTTTTCTTATCCTTCCACCCCCATCCCTGGCTGTTGTCCGATGTCAGATCACGTGATTTATGTCTTTCGAGAGGGGGGGGGGAGGGGGGAATAACATTTTAGTGGATGGGTGGACTTGTTACTTGCTCCCCCAAACATAGCTTTTACATGGGCGTACAAGCTGAATATCTTGCTGCGATACATTGTTGGATTGTGACGAAACCACATAGTGTATTTCAATGTAAAAGTAGGCAGTAAACATGAGTTGGATAGATTATTGATGCAAGAAGTTCATTCAAAACAAGTTTTTTTTTTTTTTTTTTTTTTTTTTTTGTCCTTTAAATTTAGATATGTATACGTTTTGGTTAAATATTAGCATAAAAATGCAATAGCAAGTTTGGAATTTTGTTTTTGTATAATCTTTTATATCTATGTTTGTAAGTATATATAGCAATTCTTAACTAGAATTTTCGATAAAATCTGTTAAATAGTTAGGTGATTAATAGAAAAGTTATTTAAGGATCCTAGGAAATTTAAATTTAATATGCCTTCGCAGATACTAATATATGTGACGAAATAGTAATTATTAAAACAAAATAAACATTTATTATCCAATTTCTTAAAAACCATTTATTACTACAGAAGCATTGTACTACGTTATCACTATTAGCAATATTGAATATAAAAATATTAGTTGAAACAAACAAACATTAATAGTTTAATGATTTAAATTACCTGCTTTAAAATTTTTTTCGTAAGAAAGGAAGAAGATGTAGATTTTGTAAAAAGAAAGATCAACTTCTAAAAATAATATTGAAAAGTTAAAAATCCCTAAAAATAAAATCTTATTCATTAATCATTGGTTATTACTGAATTGTCCTTCTAGTTTCTTCAGTGTTAGAATATATATTTAAATTGATTGTGTTTGCTTTTTTCACCGTATGTCGTTACTATTTACATACAAATAACTTTTGACATTATTCAATTTTTTTTTTTCTCTAACTGAATATACTAATAACAATTTAGAACGAATGATTATTTTCTCACGCTTAAACAGGAAGTATAGTGAAAAACATTGCCTTAAAAACCAAATGGCCAACGAAAGTAAACAAAGATTTTTATCTACATCTAAAACCAGAAGCGTATTCGGAAATGGAAATTCGAAAAAGAGCAGTAGGTCAAACGATAATGGGAAACAATACTCAATATTTTTTAAAAAAACTATCTTTTTCTCTGGGTGTGCAATTTGTTCATTCCTTCACCTTCTGTTCTTGGCACCCTCCTTAAACGATTCGATTGCTCCTTTGGCGTCTGTTTTCAAACAGATGGCTTATGCGAGCTGTCTGTAAAGTGATATGAGTAATGTTTTCCAATCCCTCCTTCCTTTGTCTTGGAATGGGTGTTCTTTAAGCAAAAAAGAATGAAAATAGAAGATCGAACAAGAATTTCACCTTCAATAAGGAATTAGAAACTTGTTCGCGCACGAATGTTTTTTTTTATTCAATTCCTTCGATTAGCTCACACTCTCCCTAATATATCTTGTTCAAATTTTCAATCGTTCATAAAATACGTTTTATTCATCCACTCGAGTTCGAATACATTTATTTTGAACTTGTAGTGGATGACACTTGATGTTAATACAGTTTTATCAAATATTAATTCATTAATTAAATTTAATTAATAAATTTTAGTTTTTTTTAGATTTAAGTTGCCTGTATCTTATAATAGATGGCGCCAGATAAACTTAAAAAAAAAATGAATGGAAATTATTTATAAAGGGCTTTCTGCAATACAGTGGAAAAAAGTAGGAATTGACTTTAAAATGTTTTTTTTTTTTGTATATTACTTGTTTTAAACGTGTATCATTTTTTTGAACGGCTTAATAATTTTGATTTCGGGATGATGAAACAAATTTATGGCATTAAAAATAATTTCTAAAACTCGTTTTCTTAACATAATTATGCCGAAGAAAAATAAAAAAAAAAAAAAACATGAATGATTAATAAGTAAAGAATCCGATGTCTACCATTGAAATATATGTAAGCTGCAAACATGATTTGCAACTTTGAAAGATAAAATGTAAGTCAAACTATCATTTAACAGAATTTACAATTTAAATAATGTTCGTGCAATTCAATTAGAATATAATTCTTTCATTATTATTATTAATACGTATAATTTTATGTTATTATACAAGAATGTTAAGTTGTTGGAACAGGACAAATAATTTGACTAATGGTTTTATTTCAGTTTTCCATTCCGAAACACGTTTTTTTTTTTTGTCCTCTGAATATTGAAAAAGGAACAATTTTTGAATAATAGATTGTTAATAATGTAAAGAATACTAAATAGATTTAAGAAATCAATATGAAATAGATTGGGATGATAACTATATTTTGATCAAATGCTTGATATTATGTTTTCAAACATAAGTATGTCAGTGTCGATCTTTTTACCATCATGGGTTAATTACATTTTCAAAAATATCTAAATATATTTTTAAGTTAAATATATCAATAAGCAAATAAACATTATTAAATCATCATGTTTTAACTCAAAATACCTTTTGTTGGATTATAAACCAGTAGAAGTTCTTTTCATGAATTAAAATTACAGTTTTTTGCAAAGCGTGGTTTAAGAGCACTAAATAGTCAAAAAACTTCATATGTATAATTTTCTTCATAAAACCTTCATATACAATCTTCAATAAAACCTTCATATACATTCTTCATTTAAAACCTTCATATACATTCTTCCTTCATTAAAAAAACCTTCATATACATTCTCCATTAAAACCTTCATATACATTCTTCATTAAAACCTTCATATATATTCTTCATTAAAACCTTCATATACATTCTCCATTAAAAACCTTCATATACATTCTTCATTAAAACCTTCATATACATTCTTCATTAAAACCTTCATATACATATTTTAATTTATATGTATGTTTTAATATATTATTTATTTTTAAATGAAAAAAAAAATTAAACTTCATCAATTCAAACACAATTTCGTTTGACACATCTGCTTGTTTCAAGACCTGAGAATTTTGTGGATTTGAATTGGTAAACTTACAAAACACCAATTCAATTCCACAAAACAGAATCATCCAATCATCCAGTGAAATATAAACTGGTGGCGTCTGCGATAATAATTTGATTTATGAATCTCTTGTTTTCGCAGTCATAAACGGCAATTCGAAAGCACAGAAAGATGGATTGGTGCGCACCATTAGCGTTTCAAATGCAAAGACTCATTTGCAGTATCTGCAATTTCGGATCACGTTCGGATGAAAGCAGTTGACAAAGCGTAGCATCTCTCCTGTGAGATATGTTCAGCAAACGAATACTTAGATTAATGACCAAATCAATGAAGAACGGCTGAGGAGAGATAAAATTCTTTCGATTCATGAATTCATTTACTTGTAAGACAAACAATCAATATTAAAACTGTTCTGTTTCGCTCTTACAATATCTCTCTATACTGGAGCAATTTTTTTCTCGCTCTTAATTCTTAATCATTATCAGGTGCTCAAAGAAGAAAGCATTTGAAATAAATCTCTTGCATTTTTATTTCAGCACATAATTAATTCGGAAGGAAAGACTGAAGCCAGGTGATAACGTTAAGACTCACACACCTCTTTTTTGTTAATTTGGAATATTTTTTTTCTTCTTGCTTCGTTCTTCAGTTCGCCATCAAATGATCAAACATAGAAGGAAGGAAAAAAAAAAATATGGAGATGAAAGTAGGGGAGTACAATCATGATCGTGGCAGAACATGTAATAGCACAAGTGGTGCAACTGGTTAACAAAGAGTTTTACTAAATGAACCTATAAATGCAATTAAATAATTGACATTCGTGTCAAGAACATGTTAAATATTATTTGTGAATTTCAATATTTAATGAATTGTTGATTTTAATTTAGAAACTTCTATAACAGCTATAAGAAAAATAGCATTAATCATAAAATTGTTGATCTCAAGTTAAAATTATTTATATATTTAGTTTTTAAATAAAAAGTAAATATTTTTGAAGATTATTTATATTTGCTTAAGAGATATATTGTAAATGGTATATAGTATAATTTATTACAGGAAATTTATAATTCTCTAATAATACAGTTTAGGTGCGCCTAAAAGTTCTAAAAATGCATTTTAAAGGCAAATATTTTCTTTATGCATTAAAAATTAAGGAAATTAGTTTGAAATTAAAAAATAACTAATAGAATCTTTAATATATAATCTGAGTTACATGTAATATTTATTGTAAAATAATGAAAAATATGATATTGTCGGATAATTCATTGTACTTTATGTTGTTTAGATTTTTTTATAATAAATTTCAAATTTTAACGATACAAGTGATTTTACTTTATTAGTATTTAACCATTTAAGAAATACATATTATTATTTTATATAAAAAAAAATTGACATTGCTTAAAATAAATTTTTATTGTCTCTTGTCTCCCCTCTATTTAGGTATTCAAACTTTTAAGACAAATGAAAAATTTATTTTCTTACCTTCCAAATGCAGTTGAAAGAATAACATTTTAATATTCCTGACTCACGCCAATTTGGCTTGCAAGGCAGGAGCCATCCTCGGAAGGGTATCAATCGGATTATAAAATAAATCCCGCTCCGATTGAGGGAGTGAAAGGACATTGAAATGAACGCTTTGTATTTCTCTTGTCCCCGTAGCCTCAACTGATGTGGACCAAGACTGTAATCCTCACTTGGCGCCTGATTAGCGCGCGCCAAAAGCGCCGATAATCCGTTTATCTGCTTGAATACAAGTGGTTCGGGGCGAAGGTAAGGGAACTGAAATTATTGTTTAATTCATTATGGAAGAAAATGATTTCATTCGTGATTGGTGGAGAGGGGGGTTTCTTTGAGGGGGATTGTTTTATTCCTGCTGTTTCAATTACTGTACTCTCGAGGAATTGAATTCTGGAAGACTTATTGAAAAAGCTTTGATTTAAGCTTTCTTTCCCCTCTATTTCATGATATATATAACGTTGAACCCCGTATTGTTTGAAACTTGAGGCAGGCTTATTACTACTTCGAGAAATATCATACTGTAGGGAAAAAAATTCAGTGTTTTACTTCTCATTAGCAATTTATTTTTACATGTAATCTAACACACTGTTCAATTGATTAATGCATTTTAAAATAAAATATTTTCATTTGTGTTAACTTAATTTTTAAAATTTTAAATTCAAAGTAAAATAACGTTCTAGTATTTCGTATACCAAAATAATTTAATTATAAAAAAATTGGATAAATTCATTGACATAACATACATGAAAAATGTTTGAAAATAAGTTGAAAACTCTATATAATTCCAGAATCAAGAATTTTATACCATGTATTAAGCAAAATGTAAGAAAATAATGAATAGAAATCTCAATTTGTTTAATAATATTTAGATAACTGAATCGAAATGGAGGTAATTGAGAATGCCTTAACTGTTAATTATTAAACTAAACCATAAATAGTTGTTCATTGATAGAAAAATAAAATCCTTTTGTTACTAAATTTTTATAAAATATTGATTTACTTTTGTACAAAGCATTAATAAAAATAACAAATAATCTTAACAGGCGATTATTAATATAGAAATGATTTTTTATTTCTTATAAATATTTTTATCCACCTAGCGAATTAAATAATATTTCTAAGTCACCTAGTTACTTATTTGTGTTTAAGTATTATATTAGTTTCAAATTTGATTTGATTTTTGTCTTTTATTTTAAGACGAACAATTTAATTTTTTCAATATATTTATTTAGTTTTTTGATCATGAGTATTTAAAAAATAATTAAAAAAATATATATCCACCCACTTCGTAATCTTACAGCATTATAGGAAAGATACACCTATCAATATAACAGAAACGCACACGTGAATTATTTACAACCTATCCACTTGCTCTCGATTTTTTTATTAAAGGGGAAAAAATCTCATTTTTTTCCATTAACGCATCATTATTTTCAGATTCAGGTGATTTAAATTTTTTTTTTTTCTTCCTTCAAACTTCATTCATCGAAACCCTTGCTCTCTATATAAGCGACTAATCACCAAAAATCCCCCTCCCTCCCTTTCTCCGAAACCAATGAGTAAAAACAGGGCACTCGCACGGAAGAATCAAATCAGCATCCCTCTCGAAATTGAATAAATAATTAAAAGACCTTCATCACTTGCTCTCCATTTCTAGAGAGAGGCCCTCTCATCAATCAACCTGCGGACAGTGCCCATGCGCAGAGAGACAATCAAACGATTCGGCGACAGATCCCCCTATTGTTCCACGCGATTTCGCCTTTTGCAAATGAATAATGAATAATTTTCCAACGCGGTAAAAGTTTTCATTTATCCGCAGCAGAGATGCGAATCAGACATCAAGACCGAAGAGAGCTCTCTCTCTTATCTCCTGCAAACACAAATGGAGGAGGAAGAGTTATCTGTTTTTGGAGAAGTTGATGATTCGGGTATATGAATCCCTGTGACGAGAGGGGCCACACCCTAGTCCCATTGTGCGCGTTTATGCCGAGTCCGCTCGTTAAAAGCTTCCCCTCCCTGCATTCAGTCCAATAATCTAATGAAAAAGACCAGTCCGTCTTTCAAGGACTTAGCATGATGAACGGACCAATTTTCACTTTGAATATTTTTAGTCCAAAATAATCCTAGTATGTTTAAAAATTTTATTTTAACATACGATTACAGAAGGAGAAAAGACAAACAAATATAACCAAATATTTTTAGACAAAATTATGAAATTGACAAATTATAAAACAAAATCAGTATATGTTTAGTACTTTGTATGCATACCTTCTGCATCTATAACAGCTAGCTTGTAATCATTTCTCATAGGTGGAACTGTTGGGATTTTTTTGTGCCACCTCAATGATATCTCTGATGAGACTTATGGACCACTTATGGCATTGTAGAGTAGCCATTCACGAAACAACTTGTTGAAAAATGGTTCACTTTTGGGCACGATTTTTAAGTTATGGTAACTGTTGTCAAAACACACACACACATGCTCATATGTTTTACAGTATATAATATTACAACATGGAAGGAGGACATTTATTAAAACTCTTCAGATAAATCTTGACCTATTTACTTTTTCCGAGATGAACTATTATCCCTTTACCATAAATATTGAATATGTATCTTTGAAACTGGAAAATTTATAAAAATATTCAGCTATTAGTGAGATGTTTTTAAGGAGAATGTCGTAAAGCACGATAAGTTAAACCTTCATTTCTGAGCCTAATAATCGTGTCCTGTCCAACTCCGATTTCTTTTGCATGAGACATCAGTATGCACATTTCAAAAATTTGGGAAACGGCTTTCAATGATTTTTAACTGTATACCAGTAGAGTTTCTTATCAGTCGAAACACGTGACTGTTTGGAGTTTCACATTTATCTAACGTGTCATGGCAAGAAAAGGGAATACAAGTTGGCGTTTCTGGCAAAACTTAGATTGCAGAACAAGAAATCCAACTAACTGTTGAAGCCCAAAAAGGGAAAATTTGAACATTCGTGTTTCTGGCATAAATGAGATATTAAAATAAGCTCTTAGAAAATCCATTCGTCCATAGTTATTGTTTTGAACAAAGAGATCCAACTTTTTTCTTTTATCTGTGTTCATACGCCATTAGGATATACATAATTAATTCAGATTGCGGAATGATACACCAAGAATTTGAACAAAAACTCCAACAAAGTAAGTAAATACAATCTTACCCTACTCATTAATCTCAGTGAAAATTAATGGTATTATACTTAAGGAATAACAACGTAAATTCCCGATGTAGGACAGAAATTTTCCGTTCTGCGTTTCGGCTTCCCGATTCGGTAGCCATACATTGTTACCAGCCAAACCAGTTAGCCAGAAATTGTTATAATATATAAAACATTTTCAACAACTGAGATTTTCGTCAGTTCTTAATATCATAGTAGGCTACAAATCAATGCTACCCCCCTTCCCTAAGAAATGTATTTTTTATTATTAATTGTTTCTTACGCATTTTTTAAAATAAGAACATCCATTATGAAGAATATGAAGAATTTTAATAGCACATCATATTAGGTAGCATGATGCATTTCGATATATGATTGCAAATTTTGCCCGTATATATTTGAGCTTAGCTATAAATCGTTCCAAAATAATTACTTTTAGAATCCCTTCATTGTTTGTTAATAAATTTCACATTAGAGATTGCTTTTAGGGAGAATTTTTAGAGGTAACTGCCCCGTATTTGCATGTCATAAGGGGAAAACCTGATAACTCCCATCATGCAAGTTGACTACCAATGCGAGACACTTTGCACTCATAGTCCCAATCGCAATCGACTTGGATCGAAACCAATCCTGGTATCTTAAAGCAGTGACTACGGATACGAACGTGAGTTCTGATCATGTTACCATTGGGTCACGAGTCGTACAAAATGCCTAATTTTATCATAAAAAAAAATTCTTCATCCAAACCAGACCAACCACAGGCCAATGTGTATCAGCGCTAAACATTTCGTCACAGCCACACGGTCCCCCAACAATTTTATGTCTCAGAAGGGAGTCCCCACACCCGTATTGCAGAGAATAACTCCCAATGCCTTTGTCATAACTGCGACAGACAGTCGCATAACAATCGTGGAGAGGTGCTCCCCGTAGATCTACCTTGTGATGATTAAATTAGATCCAGCCGATGTCAGAAATGAATAGGGCGCCATTCATTTGTAACGCTGTCCTAATGAATTGGACCCGAAAAGGTTGGCTTTTATCACTCCGCGTCTGTTATGTTTGATGTTAACGACAGGACCTCGCCGATAAGGTAGGTCTGCTTGTAAACAGGGCGAAGATCCAACCGGGGATATGAATTTATATCTTAATGGAAGGCGGCGAGATGATTGGATGGCACTTTTCAATGTTTCGAAACCTTCTTCGGAATGAATGGAGTGGAATTTTAAAGTGGAGTAAAATGGGTCCCTTAAGAAAAAACACAATTGAAACATTTAGGACTATAATAAAGACTAACGAAGAAAAATATTAAATGTTTTATTTGTTTATTTATTATTAGTTATAATAAGTTTATCATTTGATTTAAAATGAATTTTTTTTTATCTTAATAGAAGTCAACTAAATGGGGGATAATTGGGTGGTATAGACTTTTTAATGTTTCAACATTCGAAATTAATGGAGTAACAATTTAGTAAAGTTTTATTGTGGAAAAAATTTTTCATTGAAATTTAAATATTGTTGAACATTTAGGAATAGAAGTTAGCTTAATGGTTATAGCTTGCTTTTATCAAAAGTTCGACGAATTTATTATTTTATTAGTTGTTATTAGTTACATTTATTAGTTTATTAATAGTTACATTTGTTAGTTTATTATTTGATTCGAAAATAAAAATTAATATTTTAATAAAAGCCTGTGAGTTGGTGGATGATTGGATAGCTTAGACAATTTTCAATGTATGACCCTTCTTCGAAATTAATTGAGTAATAATGAGATAAATTAAAAAAAATTGATCCTTTATAAATAAATATTACTGAAATAATCCGGTATATAAAAACAAATTATTAAAAAAAAGGTTACTGGAATATATTAAAAGTTTCATTTGAATACTGAAGCATTGAAATAAAATCTTAATATATTTGAAATAAAAAATGATATGTTATATTAATTAAATTCCACATTAATTTTAATTTTTATAATAATGCTTTTTCCCACAAAAATTATTTTGCATCGTTCTAATTTTTTTTCAACGTGTAAATTATGCTTTTTACTACATTATTTTTAAATATAATTCAGTAAAAATGTAATTTATTCATTGATTTTTAATTTTTATTAAATCTATAAGATATATTTCTTCTATAAAGATAGTTTCAATAGCTTCATTTATATTGCTTTTAAAAATGGAAATTCAGAAAAAAAAAGACATAAACGTTAAGAATTTGATTTAAATTCTATCATATTAAAAATCAAATATCCAGTTCATTCTAGTAAACAAACATTTTTTATGGTTACATATTTTTTTTTTGAGTAATATGTATAATAATTTTGAATATTTTAATAGAAAATCTTAGTTAAGCATTATAATTTAATTTAAATAATCATATCTGCTTTAAAATAATATATAAAATATTCTCTTAATTTATAGAGGAATTATATTTCATATTATATTATTTTATATCATATTTAAAATTTAACTCGGATAACATAAAAATCAACACCATTTTAATTGAAAAAATTTTTGCTTATATTTTTCTATATCAATATCAGTTTAAACTGAAGAATAACATAAAAAAATATCCCAGAACTATCAAATTAGTCTAATTAAATCATTAATACCAACGTTGAATTAAAAATTTGAAAGCTTATTACTTTATAATTGACTTTCAAAGTGTGTAATTGATTTGCTAATTACTAATTATTTTTATAATTCCATTTTTTTGGGCGATAAGAGTTTAAAAGAAAGATTGAAGGGGAAAAAATAAAAAAATCCTGAGATGGAGATGAAAAAAAGAAGAAAAAATGGACAATTAGCCAAGAAGAAAAACCAACCTAATCAAAATTGTGATAATCAAACATAGATTTACTAAATTAAGCGTGCGAATTTAATATAATGACCGGTTGGGGGTCCTCTCTAATTTCATCTACACCAATGCAGATAATTTTAATTAATACGCAGGTAATTGCCTACAATTCATTACCCCTTCAAAACATCTCCTTGCGATAGGACTGCAATGCTGAAGCATTAAGAAGCGTCATTATAGTTTTAATTACACCAGGGAGTCGCGACGGAAAGTTAATTTACCAAATCGTATTTCCTAGTTAATATTCGCGAGAAAAAACTACTGATGATCTTGCTGTATACCTTAGTGAACCTCCATTCTCTCGGTGCACTCATTTAATGCCATAAGGATGGACTAGCAGCAGCAGCAGGCTGGTAAAGCTATAAAGCTGTAATGATAAAGCCAGGAAGGTTTTTATTCGCCGATAATCCACAACGAGGCATTTAAAAATTCATTTTAATCTTCGCGTCCTATAACCTAGATTGGAAGTAAAAGTTAGGATTATTTCTTAAACATTTCCCGTTTAGGGGCTTGATGGAAATAAATTTAATGATTTCGGGTTAAGTTGATGGCAATTTTTTGGGGAATATTTTGGAATTTTAGTCAGTTAAAAATGTTTTAAGGTGATGAAGTGTTAAGTGATATGTTAAGTGTGGAAAAAACGTTGTTTAGGAGTTGTTCCAAAAGTTGCTGTAAAGAGTTATTTATGAATCTGTGAGCTGCTTAAAATAAACATTGAATGAAAATATCTGCTATAACTAACTGTTATTGTTATTGCTAAATATATTTATCCCTATTATTTTTAAAAAATGGTACAAATAAATAAAAAAAAAGCATAAGCAAGAAATTATGTGAAAATGCTAGGAGAATGTTGAGCAATTTGACCTAAAGCTTTCGCCATTAGAATAAAAGAGATATAGTAAATTCAGGGTTACCCAAAGCATGCATACAAGAAAAGGAGGTACAAGAGAGGATGCTACAAAACACTCCCATTGGGTCACTGCAATTTTGAAAAATAATCCCAACTTTTCTATTTTTTCCTGGAGCACAACGGACAGAAATTCTTACCTTCTGCTTTATCATGCCTTACTCATACTTATTTATCATAAAGCTTTGTTTATCCATCACTTATCGAGTTTGAATTAAGCATTTTGAACTAAGCATTCTGAAACTCGACGTGCACCCTGCTACCAATTAGGCAGCATCGACTCAAAACGGCAGGAGTATATATATATCTACAGAAAGTATTTCTTAATTACAATTTATATTAACAGTAATATTTTCAGAAACACTCATATAATAAGTTAAAAAATTAAAAAAGCACATTTAATTAAGACCCATTATCCCTTAAAATAAGCACATTAAATTAGTTTGATAGCCACATAGAGCACTTTGATTATACTCTATGTGGCAATAATATTTTAAATATTAATATTCAAAATTATATATTTATATATTAGTTATGTATTATAATAATTATATTATTATTTTAATTAATCATATATTAGTTTCAATATGGGATATAATGTGACAGCAAGTAGAAATGGTTCATACAAAATATAATTTTAAGGGATATTATACTCAATGATATGAGCATATTTTGAGATAAAAACTAAATACACAATGAGCGAGAATTCCAAGCATTTCTTTTTTTTTTTGTGGGCAGAAACTTATTGATCGTTAGAATATACATTGTTTGCCATAATAATAATAAAATCTGTCACTTTTTTTTTTCAACTGAACAAATTGTTGCACCCATTGTATATGAGAATAGGTAAACACTTCATGCTGTTTTGATGCAAATTTATCTTATTCGGCATGTGTAAATTCCGTTCGTTTCCCATTTGCATAATCCTCTTTGAATCGTATAACGACTCACGGGGGTGTACATCTATTTTTTTGTGGGTTGGGACTGGGGTTCGAACCCATCTTCCACACAGAACTGCTCAAATTCTTCGCTTTAAAGCACAAATGAAATAGTTTGGAAAAAATAAACATTGGGCTTATATGACACAAACTAGTTTAAGTCTCGAATATACATTTTTTATTTGCGTGATTCTATTGGAATAATTTTATTGGCCAGAATAAGACAGGGAGGGATGTAAACTAAAGAGGAGTGGGGGGTATGAAAAAAAATGACTGCATATGAATGTGTATTTCGCCCAAATTGAATGACTGCTGTAGCAAAAATGAAGAGTCTTACAGCCATGTTAAAAAAATGCAAAGAAAATAAAAATAAAAAGAAAGAAGTAAGAAAGAAAGAAAGAAAAATAATAATATAAAAAAAATATATACCTGCCAAGAAGAAACGCATTTCGTTTGAGGTGAATATGAAAATATATACCCATAGTATTTGTGAAATCGCCCGAAAATAGGGTCTATACCCTGGCATTTGACGCAGAGTGAAGCAAAATTATGTGTAAAAAAAAATACGCCATTTCAATAGGAAGGAACGATACAATGCGGAGAAGAATGGCGAGAGGGAGGGCAAAGATACATTTTTTCGACTGAGTTATATGTTTCTGAATCCACATTGACTTGGAAAACGGCGGCATTCTCTAACTTGACACTTTTATTTTTTTCGAGAGAGAGTGTGCAATGCTGTGACACATCGCAACCGACAAAGGTTACAGCTGCAGTTAGTTTCATATTCCGACCTCCCCTTCTCTATTTTACTGGAAGTTTTTACATCCCCCTTCCTCAACCAGCGTCTTCTGTGTGTATACTAAACCCCGCGCTGCCAGAATAACCTTATGCCTAGAAACAGACACGGAAAATATAGTTCAACTATGGATTTGGTATGAACCTGAAGAGGTATTTGAAGAAAGGAATATATGCCAATGACAAATAGAAGAGAGCCTTTTTTTTTTTTTTTTTTTTGTTGCTCAGTTGCCGCTTGGGTTCTCGTTTTTTTTATTTTATTTTATTTATTTATTATTTTTTATTTTTATTTGATACCTTGAAGAAGAAAAAGTTTGAATGAGATGTTAAAGGATTTCTTAAATGTTGTCATTGATTGATGGGTTTATGAAATTCGGTATATTAAAAATTCAGTTGCTTTTCAGATTTCGCGCTGAGGTGTTGAGAGATATTTCAGTAATGTGGAGATGTTTCAGAGATTTCTGGTGATAATTAATAACTTTATTAATTGTTATTGGAAAATAAAATTTCAAGAAAATACAGGGGTTATTTATAATTTTGAAATAGATTATCAATAATTAATAGTTATTTTTGTTCCATTGCATTTGTTGCATTTTGTGATATATTGTTGTATTGTATTTGTTATATATTGTATTTAATTGTTGCCTTACGTATTTTTTGTTCCATTCTGTTGCATATTTTGTCAAATTTTTTTTTTTTTTTTTTGTACATTTTTGTTGGATTAAAAAAATCATAAATTAGCATGTGAAAGATCTTAGTAAAGCTATTAAAAGAAATTTGTGCGATGTAAATTTTGTGCAATGTAGCAAATTTCTGTAACTATAACTTAATAAATATATTCCATTAACTTTAAAATAATAATTCTTCTATTGTAATTTAATAATAATTATGCTTGATTGAAATGCCGTGCGATATTTTGATGCGAATTTCATAATTATTTGAAACTTATTAATAAAGCCTTTACATATTTTAAAAGCAGAGATTAATTTTATAACTAATTTGAAATCCATCTTTTTTGTGTTAATCAATATTCTTAATGGAAAGAATTAAATTTTATAATAAATACAAAAAGGAATATAGTAAAAAAAAAATAAGTAAGACATTAATATAAGTTGTGAAATTACGAAATGAATGAATTATTAATTTTAAAACCTACTATGGGATTTGAAACACTATTTAAGGTGATTATTACTATGTTATTTTATTATTAACATTTTATAAAGCCCTTTACAACAAAAAAATTAGATTTCGTATAATTATTTTTTATATGAATTTTAATAATGATTATCATTTTTAATGTTCTTTTAACTGAAGCAAGTCAAATTTTATAGTGGTAAAAATTGTTAGATTTTATCGGCAAATTTTTTTAGCAACATAAAAACATATTAATCAAATCTCATAACAATAATTTTTACTTCTGCTATCACATATAAAATGTCCTATAAAAATAGAAGTTATGCGTTGTCCATAAAACCTAAGTTTCATCTTACCTGAATTCTTAGACCAGTTTTTCTTACTTTTCTTTCCCATTCTCAGGTTTTTAGTTCCCCCCCGTCCCCTTTCCTTTCTATCCAAACCCCGCAACAAATCGGTGCTGCCATTGAATAGCTGGAATATATGTATATTTGTTTATTTATTTGCTCTACTTATCCCCTTTCCCCCACCCCAATGTTATTGCAAACTTAGACTGTTTAAGGTCAGTTTAAAGCTCAAGCTAGACCGCTAATAGACGAGTAGGAAGCCGACAATCCGAGCCACTTCACTAGTGATTGCGGGAGAAAGAAAAATAAGAAAAGTTTTGTGGGGGTGGGGGGATGGGGAACAGCAAACGATTTTTTTCTTCCTCGCCACCTTCAACCTCCCTGAGAAAAAAAGTCGTAGTGTGTTTTTCCAGCATTTAGAAAATCACTTTAGTAGTTTGTGTTTCCTTTTCGATTGTGTGGCATCACTTTCGGTCTTTTTCCCTCTGTTCTCTTTTCTGAAAGTCAGTTTGTACCATTTTGTGACTTTTGTGTTTGGAACTTTTGTGTTTAGCTTCCTGTGTGGAATTTCCCTCTTCGTTTTAAGTTCTTATATTATGCTTTTTGTGTTGTAGTAAATCTCCAGGCAGTGTTGTATAGGAAATAGTGTCATTATTATGAGATTATTGAAGAAAGTCAGTTTTTTTATTTTATTATTATTTTGGAGTGGGAAGTAGAGAATATATTATGGCGAATTCAATTGCAGTTTGACAGATAATGATTGATTATTTAAATTGTAATTTTTACATTTTGTACACAGTACTAAAAGTTCTGTTTCATTATCAGTAAGAAAAAATAATAAAACTAGGATTAATAATAGATATTTCTAGTGATCTTCTTTTAGGAAAAATATTTTATACTTTACAAAAATTATGATTAAAATTCTGATGCATTGCGTAAAGGGAAGCAGTATGTATTAGTGTCAACTCCAATCTATTATGATTTAAATTGTTCAAAATTTTCATAATAATGGTTTTGTTTCTTTGTTTTATAAATATAAATTTTAAACTCTACTTATTCAAATAAAATATATCTTCCTGAAAGATAATACAATAAAAAATATTATGTATAATACGTATTAGTTTCATCTTCAAGCTGCTATGGGTGGCCTGATGGCCAATTGGCTAACTCTCTGGCCTTTAGTGCTGCAGGCTTCAGATTCGAATCCTGGCGTGGCATGGATATTTGTGAGTGGTTTGGAATCCACGTTAAACTGTTAGTCCATGTCTAATTAGCCTAAAATGGGCACAAAATTACGTAGAACGACAAAACAAACCAAATCAAGCTATTATGAATTGTATTATCTCAAATTTCCATTAAAATATTTTAATGCTTTGAAAATTGTTTTTTGATACAACTCTACGCTACTTGTTCATATGAAATGTGTGAAAAAAAATATTATTCGAAAAAATTACATTTCTTTTGCAGTTTTAGAAAATCCTTTATTACTTTTTATAATTTATGAAACATTTATTTTATTTTTTGTGTACGTAAATGTATTTGTTATTATGAATTATAATGGCATTTCCTAAATGAATTTTTAAAGTTCTCACGTGTCTTCGTGCAAGGAAAAAAAAAGCAAACAATAAAAATTCTCATTTTAATTAAAATTTTTGTACTTTACGTATCTATGGTCAAAAATAAGAATTTTATAACTTAATCTATAAAAATATTTGTCTGTGTTATGGTGGTATGCAACTTTTGGTCATTGTCTATTATCATTTTTAAAATGGGAAAGTTTTTATTTGGCAGATAACTGAAGCCCTTTTTTTTTGTTGCTGTTGTAGTTGTTAAGAGAACGAAACCCATAAAACAAACAGAAAGTTCCGCAAAACTTTGCGTCCGAGGAAGAAAAATAAGATAATTAGGATTCTTTCAAGTCGTAAGTAGATGGGAAATAATGACACAAAAAATTCCCTGCTAATGACAGATTTCAGTTGCACGAGAAGACTTTAGACTCTTCCCATTATTCACGCCACTGCCCCCAAAACAAATATGAAAAATAATACTCCTTCATTCAGTTCACTAGCTTCCTCATACTCCATCTAATCACAATATTCGGAATGAACAAAGAGTGGAATAAAAACTCAGAGACCCAAAACGTTCCATTTTCGATAAAATTAATGAATAACAGAGCCCTGCTGCTAGAAAAAGCTTTTTCTGCTGTCGCATTAAACCACCAGTCTATTTTTCAATTTTTTTAAAAGCAATGGCAACAGACGGAAAAGTAACACGTTCTCTTTTCTGTTGCCAAAAACAAAAGCGCAATAAACGAAAAAGTCGTTAGCGAACTGAAGAATAATTTTAAAGCCCGAAGCTGAAAATTTGTCATTTTTCAAGAGGGCCATTTAAAACGGGTAAGGGGCCTGAAAAGCTTTTTATGAAACGACCCTGTTAATTACAAGGCCCGAAACAAAACCGACCGCCATTTTGAAATTCGTCGCGAGCGGATCTTCCGATAAATTATAGACTGAGTAGAGAGAAAGAGAGGGTATAGAGCGGGAGAGCTTGGTTTTGCCTGGCTAGTGAAAAATCATTTATCATCGAGGGCAAATACGTTTATTTATGTACTACATACATACAACCGTTTCTTTTTTCCAGTCTCTCTCTCTCTCTCTTTTTGCTTTTTAAAAATCGATGAATTTTCAGTCTGAGGCCGAACGGGAATAAGAAATGGTTGGTAGTTCTTAAATGGACATATTTATACCACTACGAGTAGAGTCAGAAAGTGTGTGTATGAGAGAGAAAGAGGGAATTAATAATTTTGTACAAAACACGGGAACATTTAATTTCATCGTTTAGTGATGAATGCTTCCCGATATTCCGATAAGTTTCGTGTTCTTTAACTCCCTCCGAAATTGCCTTGCAAGACACACCACCGATGCGAATGCGGGGGTAGAGGGTAGGAGCAGGGTAGGGGTAGGGGGCAGGAGCTTCGGAAGACACACAGGTGGAAACGGTTACGGCTGTGAGTAGGGTTCGTTCAGAAACTGATTTTGGGATATCGGAACTTTTATCTATGCTGCAGTGTTTTGCTTACGAGATGAGAATTAACTGTAATTAAGAGTAAAAATTCTGCTTTTGCTGAAGTACTATTAGAGAATAAACTGGTTCTTTTAACCATTATTTTCCCATAATGTTTTTCTAAAATATAATATACATTAAAACTAGACCGCTTCTAGGGAATTTAAAAAAATAATTTATTTAGCTTTTATGATCAAAATTAATATTTCATTTTTAGTACAGATTATTTTTCATTTTATTTTACTTATATTTTTGAACAGTTTGTGCAATTACTTTTAAAAAATCATGCAATTAATTTTTTATGAAATTTTCTTTTTCTTAAAAAAAACATTGTCTGAATTAATTTTTCTCGAAATATTATTTAAAGCACTATATAAAATATAATTAAAAAAATGGAAAAAAATATTTTTTACAAAAGTAAGCATGCAGTACTAAAGATATAGTAAGCAGAACAGTGAGAAATATTTTTTGAAATTCATAAGCCCAGTTTTTAAAAGTTTTAATCGTAAGAAAACAATAATTTATTTTATTTTTAATTTTTATCATAATAATTTATTTTATTTTTTAATTATTTTTTTTCTACAATTTTTTATATCTTTATAGTGTTACATAGTTTTATTTTACTCTTCGAAGTAAATTAAAAATTTCTATTAAAAAATCTACTATTCCTATCAAAAATATTATAAACGTTAAACCGAATTTTAATGAAAAATATATATAGGAAATTAATTAATTGGTAGTCATATTTATCTAAGAAATCTCCCCATAATCTACTTCATTAAAACATGCGCCCTGATTATCCAATTGTGTAGTGCTCTGGAATTTGGAACCACAGGCTACAGATTCGAATACTGGCGATGTCGTGGACATTTGTGGTGGTTCGGAATCCACTTTAAACTGTAGGTCGTGGTCTAATTAGTCCTCGTGTGCACAAGATGACTGTAGAGCGACAAATAAAACCTTCCTGAAAACATGCGGCCTGATAGCCAAATGGCTAGCTCTCTGACTTTTGGTACCACATGCTTAAGGTTCGAATCCTGGCGATGGTATAGATGTTTGTTAGTGGCCCTTTAAACTATAGGTCTCAATCTAATTAGCCTAAAGTGTGCAAAAAATGACCGTATAGCGATTAACAAAATCAAATCATTAAAACATTTCAAAGATTTCTAAAATTTCTGTATAGCTAAAACCGAGTTATTAATCTTTAGGTTTATTAATAATTACAATAATAAAACTTTTAAGTAATAATTCACTAAAACATCATAAGAATATCCTGATGAGATTTTTATTGTTATTAAGATGATATCAGGAGCTATTGAATATATGCACGAAAGCAAAAATTTCATTTAAAACAAACTTTTCCCACAAAACTTTTCCACCTTTTCAGAATACCTGAAAACGGCAGCACCAGCAATCGCATCCGTTCCCTAATTACAAATAATTTTCTGCGTGTTCCCTGTGCCCCCTAAGACATCGACCCCCTACGCCTACCCCTTTTCCAAACACAGAGCTTAAAATGCGAATTTTCCCTGCCTTGAGATGGAAATCGGCGGAGCTATTAACAAACGGCAATGGCTTTAAGAAGAGCGAATTATTTTCCGATGCTCATTTAAAAGAGGTTCTCTTCGTCTTTTCTTTCAATTATTTGTTTTCTGCTTTTCTGCTCACAACGATTGTAATCAGTAAGGGGGCCCCCCTTTAATCGTCATCATAGGGCGCTTTAAATAATTAAATGTCATTTTCCCCTTTCATTTCCCCAAAGATGTATGAGTGAATAACATTTGGTAAAAGTGGAAATTACTGCTTTTCTGCAGCAGAAATTGAAAAGTTGTTGGTTTTCTTTATTTTTCTCTCTTTTCTACCGCATATTCCAGAAAATGATGCATTGTTTTTGAATGGGGTATCGGCAGTTTCTCGTGGCTTCAGTAGTTCGTTTTCTTAGGGAAAAATAGGGAATAAATAAGAAGGAAATTTGAGCCGAATTAGATTTGGATTCCAATGAATGAATGAATTAGAGCGAATGTAATGTTTATTTGTAATTTATTTGGAGGAAAAAAAATAATAAGGGGTTTTAAAGCATGGTAATAAATTATCAGGGATTTGTTTTTTATCTGTGGCAGGAAAGAGAACTATTGCTTTCGAGTTTTGTTTTTGTTCTGCTTTAATGGTGGTAATATTTTCTTAGTGTTTGTTTTTAATTAACTTACAGAGGTAGTTATTATGCATTCATGAATTGATTTTCAGAAACAGAAATGTTTTTTTTATCTGATAAATTAGGTTTACTTATGTTCTCAAACGAAAATGAGTTACTATGCTTCTTAATAAACTAATAACTTTTAATTCGTTAAAATTGTGTGGTTCTACAAATTATAAGCATCTATTTGTTTATTATGATTTATTTATTTTAAAATATTGTGATTTAAAACTTAATAATTTTCTTTCGATTTGAGCTAGTTAGTTGAGTAGTAAAATATATTGCAATGTCAATTGTTTAGTTTTTCTTTGTTTAGCTATATTTGAGGGTATTTTTTAGGTATATTTTTGGGTTAATATATTCTTGAGTTTACTAAACTTTTAATTATAAAGGATTTTTTTAATTTCGGTAATAAATGCAAAACTAAAATCTCTTTTGCAAAGATACCCTTAATTTTTAAATAAAACATATAAAAATCAATTTAATTAAACTTTTTTTTTATCAATTTCAAAGTAGACCCCCTTCCAGTGAAATACGTTATGACAGTACTCACATTTATAATAAGTTGAATGAGGTATGACCTTCAGTTTCTTCTGCGAATTTTCTCTTATGGCCTGAATCCAGTCAAAACATCTTCCTTGAAGTGGTATTCTTTGTGAATAGAAATAAGTCATATGGTGCATATCAAATGAATACGGTGATTGGTCGATGCTATTCGTAGCGTTTCACAAAAGAAGTGTCTGTAGAAGCTTGAGAAATCAATTCTTCAATGGCCTGATGTTGATGTTGATTTTTTTTTTTTTTTGTACAAAATGAAGCTCTTTCGAAAGCATTTCATGTCCAAAATATCAGTCATAATATTATAAACGGACTTAAAAGATACGTTCTCCTCTTGAAACAACTCTCTAAGATTTATACGACAATTTTTTTCCACAACCTCTTGATTCTGTCAATGTTTTTGTCGCTCGCAGCAGTTGAAGATCGACCAGAATGAGACAAACCAACTAGCATTCCTTGTCTATGTGTTCGACATGCACAATTTCCGTAGATGTTCCGCAACATATTTAGCAACTCGGCACACGAAATTTCGTTTGAAATACAAAACATTAGTTTTGTATTTCAAACGAAACCCGTGTGTTTGAAATACAAAACATTAGTTTTGTATTTCAAACGAAATTTCGTGTGCCGAGTTGCTAAATATGTTGCGGAAGATCTACGGGAAATTGTGCATGTCGAACACATAGACAAGGAATGCTAGTTGTTTGTCTCATTCTGGTCGATCTTCAACTCAGAATCAAGAGGTTGCCGTATAAATCAGGAGAACGTATCTTTTAAGTCCGTTTATAATATTATGACTGATATTTTGGACATGAAATGCTTTTCGAAAGAGCTAATTTTGTACAAAAAAAAAAAAGTCAACATCAGGCCATGAAAAAGCTTCTACAGACACTTCTTTTTGTGAATTAGTTAACCTTTAGTTTAACGAATTAAACTAATTTTTTTCATTTTAAAAATCACAAAGCTCTCAAAATACTTGATTGTAAAAATTGTTGTTAACACATTGAATGACTGATCTGCCTCAAATTCCACTTTGTAGCTCAGCACAGTGCTACCAACATACAAATAAAAACAGTAGCAATATATTTTACTCGAATACTTTAAGTTATAAACACCGGAAACTTTTAAACCGAATGTAAATTGAATGACGTATTGAAGTAAAAAAAATTTCATTATTTATATAAGTAAATTAAAATTAAGCATCAAATTGTAAAGTTGCAATTGTAGCAAGAAAATAACATTACATTCATTTTTGTCTAAGAAATTGATAAATTTATTTTTTAATATTAGCTTTTAAGTTTCTGCATTTGAAATCAAATAATTTTTGAAGGGTCAATATAATTGTTTTCTTAAAATTTAAAAATTTGGACGAATTATTGGTTAATTTTAAAAACCTATTTACGAAATATATATAAAAATAAAATGAATACGTTTTACTTAAACGAAGACTTTTTTATGTATTTCTCACTACCCTGCGCACTCAAAATAAGCTTGCAAAATCCCCATAACTTAGCCTGAACCCAATTTGTGCTCATTATAACTCCATATCTCCCCATAAATGAGATTTAGCACACTGCAAATTTGGGCATAAATTAAATAAACTCTAATGCCGCCGGGCCCTATATACTTATATGCAGGGAGTGGGACAAAAGTGTATCGCAGGTGTTCGATATCCATACAAGAGGGGAACAAACTGTCTTATTCATTTAAACTGAACAACAAAAAAAAAAAAATCATATTTCGCTCATATAAAACATTATCCACGAAATTTGATTTTGCTTTCATTTTCCCACGTGATTCGCCAGTTCGGAGATACCATCCCGATAGCAAGGCTCGGCAACAAACCTTTCGCTAATGCAATCGCTCAGATCTATCGTATTTTGTAATTTAAGCTTTCAAAATACAACCCACTTCTATATATCGATGCATATATATATTTTTTTGCCTACCAAGCGAATCATAAAAACTTTGACAGCCGAACAAAAGATGTCCCCCTTTCAAAAGATGGAATGCTCATGCGCGGATCCATGTATTCCCCCCCCTTTATTTTTGGGGGAACCGTAACACTATACTCCCCAGTGCCCTATTCCAGAGCAATACGCAATATTAAATTGCATTGAATGATTTTTCTCTTTTTAGTGCTGAGTGCTTTTTGTGCGGCTGACTATTTTTCGTCTGCGCACACAGCGAAAGCAAAATGACGACCCTCCCCTCTTTGTGAGGGAGATACCTATCGACAAATTTCAAGCATGGACAGACAGGGTGATGCAGAGGGGTGAACTGACCCATCTGCCGACGGAAATAGGAACGAATTGGGGGTAGAATCAGAACATTCTGACGAAGAACGCTGACCTTTCGTTCTAAGAAAACCTTGCGAATGTGGATACCAAAAAAAAAACCGAAAACATAGCATTAAGGTATTTAAACAAATTTAAAAATATTAATTATTGATGTATAGATTTTTACGTTTTAATCATACAGAGTATTAAAGTCAGTTGTTTAAAACACAAATCGTAAAAGTATTAGCCATGTTTTATATGATGATTTAGGTAATTTTCGATTTAAAAAAAAACTATAGCAAATTATCAACAATGACAAAAAAAAAGGTAGTAAGAAATTATATGTGCAGTTAGATAACAACTTACAAGAATTTGAAAAAATTTTTTTTTTACAAAATTATCTTCTAAAGATAATTTTATCATAAATATATATAAAAAAAAAATTGGAAATTTCAAACTCAATGATATTTTTAACAAAACACATATGTCCTTAAGAATACTAATTTTAATCATAATTTACATCGAAAACCCATTTAAATATATATAGTATTTATAGAAAACTCATTTTCTTAAAACTTTAGTGGATATTAAACTTAAACAGAACTTAACTTTATCAAAAATGCAATTTGAATCAAAATTGGGAAGAAACAAATATTAATTTACTAAAGTGAAATAATAAATGTTTTGAGGAACAGAAACTTTTTTCAGTGCAAGTATTAAATTCTACTGCCTTCCATACTAGTATCTTTTTAACATTCTTATTTTTCAATTTTCTGTACACTTTTTTAAAGCAAATTTTCAATCCAGTTAATCAAATACCAATCCCTCCTTCAAACCATTCCATTTTCGTCAAGAGAGAGAGAGTCATGATTATTATTTGAATGGAAAATGATGCTCTTTTCCATTACACTTTTCCATTCCATCCTTTTGCATAAACAAAACAAAAACGAAACCTGTGCCGTCTTTTTTTTTTTTCATTATTATTATTATTATTATTTATTTATTTTCTTTTGAAAATTGAGAACCATTAACGATGAATCAACCGGGTTGTCATCTGTGTGCCCAGAAAAAGATAAGATCTCCTTCATATTATTCCTCTCTCTCTGTAATACAAAAGAAAAATCTCCAAAAGGGGGGGGGGATTCTTCTTTGCCAGGGCCCAATCTGTCTCCTAGCCCCGGACGAAAAGAAAATAAATTACCTCGCCAAGAATAGGACGTTATTATAAATCGCCGATTGGCAACAAAAAAGACGGACCTTTTAATATGGCGGATACATTCGGTAAAACATTAGACAAATATGTCTCGCCCTTCTCTTCTCCCCCTCACCCCCAAGTCAGAAAAGTCTTCTTTTCTGGAAAAATTGAATGAAGGGGTCTGGCGGGGGGTTCATAGATTGCAAGGGGTTGGTACTCACTCTTTTAGAATCAATATATGTTCGCTTTTGAGAACAGAACCATACGTTCGTGCATATTAATTTGACTTCCCTTGTCTTTTCCGGAAAAGTTCGAAGGAAAGATCAATAATTTTATTTTGATGGTTGTTTCCAGCAAGATCAGGCTTTGATGGAAATGTGAACTATGGAATTTTTATTTTGTAAAAGACGTCTGACCCATTTAAAATCGTTGAAAAGATCGTTTTGTAGCCCACCGGCTTTTTGGCTATGTTTGGCATTTTATTATGCTTTTCATCGGCTCGTATTGATTAAGCACTGTATGAGATGTTGGAAGATTGATTCTTTTGGTTTGTATCAGCATAGAGAAAATGTATGTTTTATAATGATTTCTTGATGTCAATGTTTATTTTGATTATAGGCGTTAGCCTAATCTAATTTTTATCTTTGTAAAAACGAATTTAAATGGATATTAATCTGTCTAATAGCTTTTTATTTGACCATTTGCTTTTGGAAAATAACCAAAGCGTTTCAATAAAAAAAAAAAAAATCATAAAATATGAAGTTAAATAATATTTATAAAATAAACATATTTTAAAATTGAAATATAAAAGGATATACAAGAAAAAGATTTTTTTCTGAAAGGAAGCATTCTGGAATTCTGCGATTATACAAGATCAACAATTGCTTACAAGCAAAATTTCTTTCATTTACAAAATTTTAACTTGTGTGTAAATTTGTCTATCCATGATATTTTTTATTTAATTCAGATATTCTGACAAAAATTAATAAGAAATTGGATTATTTGTAAGTTGTTTGGATTATTTGTAACTTGTTTATTTTCTTTTTCAAAGTAGAAATATTTTATTGATAGAAATCAGTACTTAGACCTATTTCCAAACGAAAAGAACTCAACAAAATTTTAAAGTACATAGAACTGGAATGAATAAAAGAAGTAGAAAGGAGAGAAAAAATTGTTTTTGTCTGCAAAATAGAATAACGAAATTGGAATGGAAGCTGGATTTTCGATTGTTTAGTTACTCTTATTGAAGACTTATATAATTTTCATGCATTATTTGCATTTAAATAAAACTATATTTTCTGATCTAACTCTGTTTTTAAAAGAACTTTTAAATATAAATGACTTTTCAGTGCTTAGTATGAGACAGAAAGATAGAAAAGAAAAAGATGCAATAAAAAAAAAAAAAAAAATAGAATTACTTTCAATTAAATACTTCTGAGCAAAACTTTCCCCTCCATCTTAAGAGTTCCCTATTATCACTCTTATTTAAATTCAGCATTATATAAGAGTAAAGCAAAAAATGTAAAAGATTCTAAAAGATTCTTTTGAATAATTGATGAGTAAAGAACTCTCCAAATATTCTATGCTATTCGAAAAAGGGTGAGAGAGAGGGTACCCGGGGGTTGGGATAGGTAGAGGATAGCACCTTTTTTTTTTTTTTTTTTTTATTCCATTCCAGTTGGAACCCCCCCCCCTCCTTTTTAAGGCCTTTGAAATGTTGGAAACGAATGCGGCTATTCTAAAATGTTTTGTCCCGAAACTGTGGAAAGCGTGAAAGAGACGATAGTAAAAAATATATTTAGTGAGAAAGGATTTCAACAGTACGCGTCACCATTGAAAAGGAATTCCAAGTGCTTTTAAAAGAACTTTTCTTCTTCTTTTTTTTTTTTTTTTTTTTTTATTGGAGGAAAAAAAAAAAGGATGAGAGAAACTGTTTTTTATGAAAGGTAGAAGCAAATTCAAGATGAGTATTTGTAAGGGAACTGGTATGCTTAATGAGTTGTTATGAATGCATATATTACGCTTCAGATGTTTTGTGGTTACGTCGTAAATAGTCTGTTTTCTTTAAGTTGTAATGACTACGGAATATTAGATAACATTATTTAGGTTGTTTTGCGCTCCATAGTTTGGTTTGACTCAGTTATAATTGATATTTTTTTTATTATTTAGTTCAATAGTGTATTATAAAAGTAATGATATTTATTAAAATTTTAATTTTGCTTTTACAAATACAATAAAATATACAGATGTACTTTAAGACAATATCATCATCATTGGCGCTACAATCCCATGGTAGGGCCAGGGCCATCTGTCTAATGGCACATTTCGAAACAGGAGATGTTTTTTTTTTTACGGATAAGGCTGTCAATCCTAGGCCCAACGTTCTACAGTCATATGAGACCGGGATTTACAGGTTTAAATTGGATTCCAAACCACTACAAACATACATGGCTCGACAACATACAGCCCGGGCTCAAAACCAAAATCTGTGGCACCGAGCTCCATAGCGTTAGGGCAACACCGAGTGCCAGAGCGACAATATAAATAAACAGAATTCAATAATCTAATTTATTTTCAAAAATGCAAAATAAAAAAAAAAAAACGAAATTATATTTTTAACGTATTCTAAGAAAGACTTATAAGAAGTTACGAGCAATTTAATATTTTGAAAATAGCAATATTTCAGTAAAAGTTTGCTTTTAGGCAGAATTGCAATTTTTCAAAATTAATTGACCATAAATTTCAAATGTTAAGATATCATAAAAAAATACATAAAAAATTGATATATAAGATAAGTTAAGATATCATAATGAATATAGATAAAAAAAAAAAACATTAAAAATTATTTAATTTCACATAAATTATGGTAATACTAAATATATCATTCATCGATGAATATCGCAGCATTTTATTTTTTTTTCTCACGCTCTATGGAAAAAAAAATGATGGATAGGTCGAAAAGCTTCAAAGACACCACCGACATGATAGCTCACTAAAATCAAGGAAATGGGAGTGCTCTCAGCAAAATCAAGTTAGTGACAGCTTCTAAGATTTGGTCTATAGATTCAGAGCCATTAATCATCCAGATAGAATTCTTAAGAAAGACATCAGAAAAATCTTTTCTATTGTTCGACCATTTCATCTCTCAATGATATAGACTTCGTTGAATGCTTTTCACAACTGGATAAATACAACATCCACTTATCTGAAGCCCAATGGTTATCCATAAGTGAGATTGATGCTTATTGTAGATGGGTTTATTTGGAAACTTTTATTGTATTGAAAGATGTGCAATGAAATCTTCAAGTTATTTATGTCCATGTGACATATAATTTATAGGCTTTTTGAGATACAGAATTTTTTTCTAATGTTCGATTTCAGAGCATCGTAAATATTTTAGTTATGTAATTTAATTTTTATAATCCGAAATAATTTTTGCATCTTGTTGAATCAAATCTAATAAATAATTATATTCTTATCGTATGTTATTAAATTTTTTAAAAGATTTCGTGAATTTTTTTTTTTTTTTTTTATTCTTGAAATCTGAAATTTTTTTTCTATATTTCTAGTAATATAAAAGTATGAGATATATAATATGAGATCATATGAATAATATGATTGACCATATTAAATAGTATTAAATTTGGCTGTTATATTAAAGTTTTTCTATAAGGTTTTTTTAACAAATTAATATTTTATATATGTAAAATGTTTTCTAAATATACAGCATATTAAGTCTCAAACTTTATACGTGAGAACAAAATAATACGATGTCCAGTTCTATTTAATTTAAAATGCCATAGACCAATCAACGGATTAAATTCTTAAGCCAAAGGTCTCCTCATATTTTAAGCCAGCTACCATATAGTGGTCACTTAATAATTATCCCTTTAGAACTTATCGCAGTTTCTTCGGGAAATTTCCCATTGGTATCGCTTTTAGCTACAAAGGACTTCCCATCCGTCCATCCACATAGTATAGATTTTAAGCAGAACCTTTAAAGAAACCGGGATCTATCACCTAATACCCTGAACTGATCCTGGGATCCGGGTTCCTTAAGCTATGAGTCCACTCAAATTTTTCAGAGGGTTGGCCACTTATTAAGTACCCCCTTTGAGGAAAAGCGCTGCTTCAGGAAAACCGAACCCCTTCTTATTGCAGTACATTGCCTGAGATTACTCGGAAGAGTCAAAAGAGACTCCCACCACCGCCCTCCCCCACACACATATGAGGCAGAAATTAATTTCGCTAAGCCGGAATTAATACAGAGACAGATAAAATGGGGGATCAATGGAGTGTCCGCACACTCAACGAATCCTGGTGCAGTATTACAACCACTGTTTCAACAGTTAAACTGTCAAGTTCTCTCTCTGGTAGCGAGCGGCGCCACTGGTCCCCTTGTGATTACGGGGCGTAAAAGTTCTCGCTCTATTTTCTCTGTAAATTAATTATTCAGCTTTTAATTAGAAGGCACCAGCAATGAAAACACTTGGAGAAGAAGGAAAAGGGGGACTTTTCTGTACCCTCACTGTTTACTCGCGAAGGTCCTTGTTTAACTTTGAAGACCTGAAGACGATGGTGGTGGTGGTATGCAGCTGCAGATGGGCGTCGGACTAAAAGAGAGAGAACTGAACTGAGACTAGGGTTGGAGAGGAAAAGACCCCTCTGTCCCTGTCCCCCACCCCAACCTTTTCCAGCCTCGTTAATCCAAAGAGTGCGACAATTATCTTGGTGTGTGGAAAATCCTTGGCATTAAATACGTGGGGTGCACTGCAAAAGGTGTCCTCGCATAAGCCAGTGGTTGATGGATTTTTAGTTTCTGTTCGTGAGATTAAGTTAAGGAAGTTTGAGATTGGAACTTTTGAGAGAGAGAGAGCACTGAGTGCTTCTGTTGCGATGTTCGCGGCTATTAAAGGGAAAGGACGCGATTTGTTGTTGCGACTGGGAAAAGAAAAGAACTCCTCGGATTTTTATCTTTCCGGGGGCTATCAGAGTTCTCGTGGAGATTACCACGGAGTTTAATTATTTGGATGATGATAATTAATGTGAACATCAATTAAGATTGCTTTACCGTGACTAAATGAGTGGATAAAAAGGGATATTAATTAACCTGCTAAAAGGAATGAAATATTTTTCAGATTTACCACTCCAGGGAGTGTTATTCTGGTGCTCCGTTAAAGTTAACTATCATATGCATTTTATATAAAAAAAATGCATTTAAGATCTCGTTATAAATTGTTCTCTCCATTATTATAGGGTCTTAAATGCAGGACATTATATATCTTTATGATAAGAATAGATATATATCAAGTATGGTACATACTAAACACGGCATGTAATGAAAATATACAATATAGTTTATACTATAAAAATCCTAAATGAATGCGCATTTGAATTGAGTTTTCATATTAAATAAATCCCGTTCTATTGTATTTAATATTGGAAAAACTTAAAATATATTAATTATCTTTTGATAGTTATTTAACGAATAATTTTTTGCATAAAATTTGCAAACCGTGTCATCTAATATCTGCAACATATTTGGAGATATGATTGGTATAATGTTTAAATTAAAATTTTTAATAAGTTATAAATCGTTTCAAATTAGTAATACAATTATTCATAATCAATTTTCAATCATTTCATGTTATTAAAATATTAAAAAAAAAATGGTTTTTTCCCAATAAATTTAGAATAAGTTTGGTTCTTATTATCTAAGATATATACAAAAATATCTATTAAATTCGATTGATATATACAGTAATTCCTAGTCATAACGCGTTTATTGGAAGACAGAAAAATGTGATACAAGACGATTTTATCTCGGCTTTATATTAACAAAAATTTTTCTGCTTTATAAATATTAGGATGCAATATAATGAGAGGCTACTGTGTTATCACTCTAACTTTATAGCTTCTTAACTTCACTAAAAATTTTATAAAATAAAATAAAAATTCTTAAAACGTATTAAATTCCCATTTTTTTTTACAAACTTTTTTTTTAAAAAAGTTTTCCGAGTTTCCACAAATTAAAAAAAAAAAAAAAAAAATGTCGATTCTTGATCTCAGTTCCAAAATATCGACAGTGTGAAAACTTCCCGGTGTGTCATCTGTTCCCTTTTTGAAAACTTTCTTCCCCATCCCCCCAGAAGTTTTCATTTGTAACGTCAGAATTTGTCATTCGTGGCCCGCACAGTCCTAATTGACTTTATAATTTATTGTTTTGGGCCCAAGATTAATGAGAATTTGAGACTATTCGTGGAAAAGGACTGCGGAAGAATGAATTCGAGATTACTCGAGGAAACTCGCGAATGATCAATAATTCATTAGTGCCATTATTCACTCCCGGGGATTGATCTCTTTTCCAGTGAGTGACAGCCATCAAAACACAAAGCACCACACACTTCTTCGCGACTAATGGTAATATTTTGAGAAAGTGGAGGCGGTTTTTCCTCTTTCCCACTCGATATGGATCTCTTTTTGGTTTTGGTTCAGAAGTGGATTAAAAATCCGTTCCCTTTTCTATGGTAGGAACATTAATCACTCAGTGGCAGGGCAACCGTTTGGGATTAAAATCCTCATTAGATATGCTGATTGTGAAGAAAGGTGAACAAATGCTTGATTTATGGAGCCGTGTGTGTATTTGTTTTGTATTGGAAAGCCAGAAGCTCTGAAGCCATCTTTTATTAATATGACAGCCATGACTATGAGGCTATTGCAATTCGACTGTTTTTCATAAGGATGTTAATAATTTTATTTGTAAAATTGAGTTTTTTTAATTTTTATTTAATTAATTGAACTTTTGGAAGAAAAAATTGAGGAGGCATGGATCATTTTCACTAAAATTTTAAACTCACCCTTTTTGGTTTTTGGGTAGAAGTGGAGTAAAATTTACCGAGTCCGTAACTTTTCTATGGTGGAACATTAATCAAGCAGTGGCAGGGGAACCGTTTGGGATTAAAATCCTCATTAGATGATGCTGATTGTGAAGAAAGGTGAACAAATGCTTGATTTATGGAGCCGTGTGTGTATTTGTTTTGTATTGGAAAGCCAGAAGCTTCGAAGCCATCTTTTATTAATATGACAGCCATGACTAGGAGGCCATTGCAATTCGTCGGTTTTTCGTAAGGAAATTAATAATTTTATTTGTAAAATTGAGTTTTTTTTCATCTAATTAATTTAACTGTTTGGAAGAAAATTGACGAAGTATGGAAAACTTTCACTAAAACTTGCTGAAAAATTATTTTAACTCTTTGTGTTATCGCAGAAATTTACCGGCGTCATCTATGCATTTAATTATATGGTAACTTACGATATTTTATGTAGTTACTTTTTTTTATTTGAAATACTTTTTGTATTATAACAAAAAATACAATTGCAATCATATACCTTCTTATTTGAATATGCTGTATTAACACAGCCTTGTTATCTTTATAATACCAGATATCATTTATCATTTCTCAGAAGAAGAATTGAAATTCATGTTCTTTTGAAAAAAAGTTAGATTTTTAATATATTCAATAGTAATATTAATTCAATTTTGAATTTTCCAATTTTGAATACTTAAATTAAAATAGCCCATTTCGATGGCAATCTGACATGTTTCACATCCTCTTTCTCCAGTTTGTCCTCTCTTTCCACGCACTACTCAACCACAAAAAAGATACGAGCTTCCTTTGTGCAGCCCACAGGTAATCAATTTCATTATAAACTTACCATCCTGCCAGTTATGAAGTCGGTAAGCAAGAGTCACTGATAACATCCTGTCTTCCCCACGACCATCTTCACACAAAAAAGGTGACTTTTAAAACGCGTGTGAAAAACTTCTTTTGCCATATATTACACGCACTTAACGAACCGTGACTCGCCTCGATTGTTGGAAGTATACCCTGAATATCCCATAAAGTGCCCATGGAAGTCTTTGAAGGTGAGTCCTGTGTCCGTTCCGAGTCTTCTTCTATGGGAGTCATTAATTTATGACCGATACTTCATCTCTGGAAGATCGGTGCGCAATGTGCTGTTTGAATGGGACTCACTAGAATGGGCACCGGATTCCTTAAAAAGAGAGAAGGGAGCACATAATTTAGAGATTCACCATTGATGGGGATCGTCGCTGTCCCCCAACCATCTGCTGCGATTGGGGGTAGGAGGTGGGATGTACAAATTGAATATCGTTTGGTTACCCTCTCTTCAGAACTTAGACATGAGAGAGTGAAAGTGATAATTGGAGTCCTCTTTTTCTACTTAGTTGACATTATAGTCTATCATTTATGACATTCCCCTTCATCATTTGACATTTTATTCATTATTTGAAATTTTATTCCTTATTTGACATTCTATTCTATCATTTATGTTATTCCATTCATCATTTGACATTCTATTCTATTCTATCATTTCCAAATTCCTTTCGACATTAAATACGAAATCAATAATAGAAAACGAAATGAGGAAAATGATTCCTTTGTAAATAGTGTAAAATATATATATATATTTTAAATCTTCTCTTTATATTATTGCTTGTTAATTTTTAAATGATTTTAAAAATTTATACATCTATTTTTAAAGCTAAACTTTTCTTGTTTTATAGTACCAATCAAATGAATTTTCAATCAATAAATATTTAATAGGAGGAAAACTAACTGATCTGACATTAACCTATCAGTTTAATGATAAACGAAATAAAACAATTCAAATATAATGCATGATTATTGGAAAAGAATTTTTTTACATTAAAAATATGAATGTATGACAAAGAAATAAATTTATATTTAACTTTAAACATAATTTGACCAATACGTCTTGATAAATTATCATTTTTGAATGGTTCAATTTGCCTTTGAGGAACTGAATTAGATCAATTGCAAGTTAAAATTTACTACGAACGGACACAGTTCATGTATTAATTTCTAGAGTTATAGGAAATTGAAAGTATATTATTCCACTTCAAGATAAAGAAGCCCTATTTGAATTTGAAAGGTAAAAAAAAAAAAACAAACAAGACAATAACATTTTACATGTCTTTTATCTCTAAATTAGTAAAAATCTTTGTGTTTCAGAAACCGACAAGGGTCTAAGACTAAGATGTTGCAAACAGGACACTAGTCCCTGGATGTCCTGCGAGTCATTGTTGGCAGGGGTTCCGGAGACAGAGAATGCGATGATCTCGGTCTCAGTGGGAATCCCCTAAGTGTTGCGCAATGCACAAAGGAAAAGGTGGACAATTCCAGAACCATCGGTAATAATTTATTGCAGTTCTATTTGCAGTGTTCTCCACAAATGTGTCGGTAAACGGTCTGGGAAAATACGTTAAGTTTGCTTTCGTGAATTGCTATTTGTTAGATACTTCTCTCTTTCTTATAAGCTCTTTTTTCCCCTCATATTTCTTTTTTTTTTTTTTTTTTTTTGCCTATATTTTATATATCTATTGTAGAATATATGGCCATTATGATATTGAATTTTTTTTTTGGAAGATTTGGCTACATCTAAGCAAATATACAAAAAAATTCAGATTTCTTTAAGAAACTTAAGCACTATTGTAAGGGTCTAAGACTAGATAATGCGATGGTATAACTATTTTTTTAAAAACTAGAAACTATTTGTATATTTATTTTAAACATTAAAATAAATGCAAATTTAGATTTTATGTAATATGTTATATGTAATATTACGATATTATGTAAAAGCTTTTTAATGTATTGTGATATAATATAACTATTTTTCTTTGCAAATCGGTGGACCTCGTGGTTCACTTATAAACAGTTGTCCAATATATGATGATGAGAAATTGTCGTAGACTACTTTACATACTGTGAACGTGTACAACTTTTGAGGTAGCTGAAGCTAAAATTAAATGTTTGTTATATTAAAAAATATATATATTATTTATTAGTTGAAAATTTGATAAATTAAAATAAGAGTTTAAAGAATAAATAATTAAAATATGAGGATTATGTTAAGTTGAGAAATATGCCAAAGCAAAGGAACATTGGAGTTAAAAACATAAAAGTGATGTAAATAGGTGAATATTATACCAGAATATTAAATATTCGAAGAAAATTCTATTAATGAAAATATTGTTTCCTTCAATTTTTAAAGTTCTAAAAGAAATCGTAAAACTTTCTTGTGATTTCATTTTTATTCTTGCTGATCTTTTATGTTTCTGCACAATTAAAACATTTCTATGCTTCCTTTTTTTTTATTTTTAAGAAAGAAAATATTATTACACAGACCCTTTCGCAATTCTTGGTATGTTTATTAAATCCAGCTGATAAAACCCAATTATATTTCTTTCCAACACATTAAGCGTCGTTTATCCGAAGGATACAAAGAATTTGTTATGGCAAACTCGAGTTAAAACTGTTTACGTTTTCTCCTTGGAGTCTTATAAATGAAATCTCATTTCTGATCTAAATGCGTTCGTTGATCTCATCTTTTGATAGGACCGATCTAAACTCCTTGTAATTTATTCCTTTTCGGATATGGCGGGTCTCGAGAAAGTATGTTTTTCGTTATGTAATGTCGGTTATTAAGACATCATCTATCTTTTTTCCATGTTTATGTTTTAAGAAATATCCCGAATACGTGCGGTCAACGAATCCTGTTCACACGCCGCCACTTCGACTTTAGTCGGTATAAACAAAAAAGATATATCTGTCAGTGCCGTAAAATGGTGAGAAAAAATACTTGTTTATGTAATCTTGTATAAAGAGCCATTGTTGGTGGGTGCCCTCCGACGTTATGGAATTTTTGCTTGTCTCATTGTTGTTTTGAAGAAGATCTTAAAAGCTTTGGAACGTTTAGCAGGATTATGTCGATCATTTTTTTATACTGAAAATAATGTATATATATATATATATGTATGTAATATAATATATGTATGCAACATACATATTATATGTTTTAACTATTTAGGAAACATGTTTTGTTAAATGATATTAAGTTTTAATATTCGTGCTAATGATTTTCTTAATTGACGACAAATAAAAAATTTTATATTTTAAATCAAATGTTACCTTTTAATCTATTTTTATTTTTTTTTTTTTTTTTTGCACCAAGCAAATTTGAATTTATTTAATTTTAAATAATAAGCCTGTTAAATTTAAAAAATATTTTTATATATTCATTAGAATTAAATAAGATTGTTTCATGATGACACAAAAATGTAATCAAAAATTTAAATAATAGACTAGACCTACACCTTTCACATGCTATATTTTGAGATAAATTTTAAAAAAATAAGGTTACCAGTAATGATCGTTTTTTAAATTACACATAATTAATTTTGTTATATATTTAATTAATAAATACTATGTTATATATTGATATTGAACTACTGTTAATATATAATAAGTAAGTACTGTGTTATATATTTAATTTATTATATAAGTACTTTTTAAATAAATATAATATCATACATATACATAATGATCATATTAAAATGAAAATTATAATAAATTAAAAACATTAGTAAATAAATTTTGTATTCAAAGTTTTTTTTTTTTATCTTTCAATCTTTTATTTTAAATTTAATCATCGTAAAATTTTAGGACGTCAATTCATTTTCATTAGCAATATCATTATTTTTATAAATATATTAATTCAACTGTTAAACTGCAATTGTATCTCTCTGCTTTTACAAATGGTAATTCAAATATATGCAAATTTGAAATTTCTAACATCATTTCAAACACCTTCAAGAACTACTTAGTAAAATGCCTGCATAAATTCGATTGCAAATCATAAACAGCAGTAAAAACCATAAAAGAAAACCATCGACTTCAATTAATGCATTCAGAGACAATCTTGGAAAGAGACTTCTTTTTTTTTTTTTCTTAAATTGCATCAGTCTTAAAAGTGTTCCCCTTGGATGTAAAGGGTGATTTTATTGTTAATTAGATTATTGCATGTGCTGTGTGTCGTTGTAGAAGCATAAAAATGTTTACGACCCAATAAAAACAGTCTGGAGCTTATCTTCTAGTTAAGGTGGGACAGCTTTAAATAACCAGCTCGCTATCATCTTTTCTGTACTTTCCAGCTTTCTCTTTCCTTTATAAATTTGCGAGATATGCTCTCTGTTTTTAGTCTTTTTGTAGTTATGCATCAATGATTGTCTGTGGCTTCGTTTTGAAATCAAATCTAGAGGAATTAGGAGGCTATGGCATATAAACAGAGATTTAAAGTAAAAGAAGGATGTATAACGTTTAAAATATATATTTTTATCGCAAAATTTAAATTTTTGAAACAATTTTTTTATTAAGTTTAAATTTATTTAGTTAATAACCACGATTTATCAGGGTATTTGAAGACTATTGTTATATCTAAGTTACAGGCTAACCGCGTTATTTTGAAAGTATAGAGATAAATGGAAAAAAAAAGCAAGAAAACAATGCCTATTGAGTTAACAATGCAACACAATTAAAACAACATAAAATGTTACAACAAAACCAAGGATATTAAAAGATAAAACAAATGTAGAAAACAGTTATTGAGTATGTACAGTATTTAAATTGTGCAGCTAGATTTTTTTTTTTTTGTCATCTTCTTTTTGTATTGTTGCTATGATAATTGAATATTTTTAAGTTTTTCTGTTATATAGCTTATTGAACATATTGTTGTATTATTGTTCGTAGTTGCTTTAAATTTTAAAATTATAATAGCTAATAGAATTTTGAAAACCTTGTATTCACAAAGTAAGTCACTTTGTGGCAAAGGGGAATTTTTGATACAAAAAATTAAATTATATTTTATTAAACATCCATGAAGATTCTGTTTCCATAATTCAAAATTACATTCTATTTTTGTATGTGATGTGAATACAAAAAACCGTAATACATTACTTCCTTAACTCAACACGTCTAAGTCTACGTAACTTAACACTTATATTTCAAATAGTAATTATTTTAATAAGTAGGAGGTTTATTATTGAATATGCATATATTGTAAAAATGCAAAAAGTAATAAAAAAGGCTCTTTTTATTTTTATTTCTATATTGGACGACAGACCTATTTTCGAATTATCCTACTACGCGTATTATAACCGTAAATATATATATAATATACAATGTATACGTTTGTATGTGTATGCATTTAAATTTTTTTTTTTTTTTTTTTTTCGTTTTAAGTATACAATATAAAAATTATCTACATCTTGTATTATATAATCATTTATCTGGGAAACAAGTCCTCTTTCAAGTAACTATTTTTAAGAAAATGATTAAAAACATTTCAATAATATTACAAAACACATTTATATTTATCTCCAGCAAACCAAATGAAACAAATCGATTTCTGGTAATACATAATAAGCGGAAAATCATCACTAGAAATTAAATAAACCATTTTCCATCATCTTTTATTCAAATGGCCGTGAATTAATTGTAACATTGCCTTTCGTAATAACACTGGAACTCCATGCGATTGCCATCCATTAACGGGCTAAATTATCCACCATTGCTCCAATCATAATCATTATCCCCAAAGCAGCTTCCATGGTTTCCCAATTAAAATCTGACCACAGTCCCCGTATGCAGTTCCACCTAATCCATCTTGTTATCAAATTCATGAAACATACTCGGATAGTGCAAATACTATATAAATATATCTGTGTGGCGCCATGCCACTCTTGCTAACAGGTGTTCAACTGTTGATTAGACATATCCCTCCCCCAAAACCGTGGGTCACTCCCACAGATTGCAATACCGAATCGCATTTACATGTTTAAAAGTTTAATTATCATTCCCGGACAATACGGAAGGAAGATTATTAGACTAAAGCAAACAGAAGGGTGTTTGTTTTGGGCTTGCTTGAACTCGAATGATAAGAAAATTCTCCCCCTCCCCTTTCTGGAAAACTTTTTTTTTTTTATCCAGTCTGTCTTCAAACCCTTCTTCTCTGATCTTGCCGCCGAGAAATATTCATTGAGTGCATGCAGACAGTGAAAATCTAGGTTTGGGATTTTTTTTTTTGAAGATGTTTTGAATTTTAAAAGTGTTTAGAACATAAAAGAACAGTTGAAGTAAATATTATTTCTTTGGAGAGTAAATATTAAGACTTTCACTAATAAATGATTCCTTATGTTGTTTATTAATTTATTAAAGATATTTTAAAAAATAGCTTTGTGATAAAGACAATTCAAATCAGATAAGGAATTTGTAATTTTATTGAGTTAAATTCAATTTGGATTTTATTGTGATTTATTCAATTTGGATTTTATTTTGATTTATTCAATTTGGATTTTATTTTGATTCATTCAATTTTGATTTTATTTTGATTTATTCAATTTTAATTTTATTTTGATTCAATTTCAGTTTTGATCTATGATCTATTTGTTTGATTTTGATCTATTTCTTTCTTATAAAAAATTAATGCTGCATATTTTAGATATTAAGTTTCTGCTTTGGCGTAATGTTCTAAAGTTTAAAAAAAAAAAAGAAAATAAACTATTGTCTAAAGAGTTTTAGCATTTTTTATGCAACTGCCATTTATTTTATATATGCAACTAATGTTAAAAGATAACAAATAGTTTTTATGTATTAACGAAATGATGTTTTCATTTTAAATAATTTTATTTAAAACATTCTTTACTTTGTAAAAGTTTTAATAAATTGAAATTTACTTATTATACGTGCAGAAAAATCTCTTGTTTACCTAATCATATACCAACATCATATAATATTTAAAATATTCTTAATTGTTTTCAAAATGTTGTAACAGTTAAGAATATTTTAAATACTATAGTACACCAAGAACATCGAAATATATGATGTATAATTAACAACCTTTACTGAGAACCTGATACCTATTCTATATGTTTTAAATGTAGTTTTATTATTTCTCCTTACTAAAAAAAAAGCGACCTATTTAAATAATAGAAATGTTATCAATAAAATCTTATCAAACAGTAGATGGAAAAGAAATGAGGGTACAGAATTTAAGAAAAGAAAAAAAAAAAAAAAAAGCTTCTTATTCTTCGATTCCTTCCTCTATTCAAGACCACCACCAGTTTCAATCAATGTCCTAACTGCACAACCTCCAACAATTGAACTCTTTCTCCGTTTTTCATCAACTGTCATATCTCTGGAGCAATCGCTCGCACCATGCTGAGCGAACGGGATTACCAACCCGGAAACACTGCAAAATCAGATCTTCCAGGCCTTGTCAATGAGTTCCTCGCCCGTCGCCTGTCAATGCGAATCCTACCGCAGAACGTCACAAGCTGTGAAGTTTGGTTCATACCATCTGCCACCATCCCTATTTATTATTTCATTCCGTATTCATCCTTATTTTTTTACGGTTATGCACTGCACCGAATTTTTTTGCGTCTGCTATCTTCTTTTTTTTTTTTTTAATATTTGGTAGGCATTGACTGTAGGGGGTACAGCGTTCCCTAGGGCTACTCAGGTGTCAGTGTACCTCCCCCTTTTGCAGCAGTGTTCCAACCAGGGCCAGAACATGACGCTTGGTCGACCATTAATGACGTTCCAGAGCAAGCGTGTAGAATGAATCGCTCCCGATGTTACGATGGAACGGACAGGCGGAACGATGGTTATAACCCCAGGGGCTCTCCGATTCTGGTCGAAGCACAGAGATTATTGAATCAGTTCATACATTTAATTCGTTTCTTTTACAGAGAACACTCACTCATGAAATGTAACGAGAATGAGTGCAAGCAAGCATGATTGAAACCCGTTTCTTTGTGCACTACTTCATAAAGGAGAGAGATTTTGATCGAATTTCAATCAAAAGAGAGTATTCATCTTTCTTTTTTTTTTTTTAGTTATCAATGCATTGATGAAGATCTTTTTGGGATTAGACATAGTCACCCGTAGCATATCAAAACGTGATTGGATAGCGTAAAATTTCAATTTGAATATGTTAATTTTTTACTCGTTTTAAATTTTTAGCTTTCATTTTATTGGTTATTACAGCATCTAATTAACTCTGAAGCAGAGTTGAATTTTTACAAAGTTTATGTCCAAAAAATACGATAAAACGCAATTTTTTAACTTTATTTATTATCGAAAATGCCGTAGAATAACGTCATGATTCTATAAAAATATATATTTGCTCTCCTTTTTTGAATTTTTAATCAAACTTATTAGATAAGATTTCAATCAATAAAATTAATTCGTGTTTAAGTAGATTTTAATCTGTTTTGAAACAGCTGTGATAAAGTATAAAAATATTAAATCAATAACATTTGCTTTATGAATTTATTAAAATTTGTATTATTTAATTTTTAAGATAGAATGAAGTATATTTTTGATCAAAATCTTAAAAACGTATTGACGTGCATATTCATAATAGGTCAATGATCTATTCTGATATTTCAGTTTCCTTCTATAAATTGATAACTTAGTTTGATTACATAAAAATATATATTATAAGAATAACTATTACGAATTAGGTTTTTGTGGATAATATAAATGTATTCAGCTTATTATTGCTTATGAAATGAAGTCCACCTGCTCCTGTTTCCTTTGACCTCTTTTTTTTTGAATTGTTTCACCTATTTAGCATATGTTTATCCGGTTTCTTTTTTTATAAATATTTTTTCGCCTTACATCTCTTACAACCTGTAACAAGTGGCCATAAATATAAACACACAATCACTAAGAGCTGTACATAACCATTTGTTCCATCTCACTGCACCTTACCCAATGATATTTTCACCCAACTGCACCTTTGGATGACATTTTCCTTAGACATATGTCCTGCTAGACATGGGGACAAAAAAAGGCCAACCAATCCAAGGTTGCATGTTCCTGAACCCAAAGACTCTAAATCGGCTTTTTAACATCAGACATTATGGCTCTTTAAATTACGCAAAGTATCCGCAATTGGCCGGTCCTAAAACGATTACCCTAAAGTCATAGTCACCGAAAAAATATATATATATATATATTAGATATATATATAAAAATAATAATAAAGGAAGACGGGAGCGGTGGCAAGTGAAGTGAAGCTAATCGACCAGAACTTACTGGGAAGGGACTATTCAATAATGTGGAAGAAAAAATATTGTATAAAAAGAGTATTATATTTATGTGTATATGTGCGTTTATATATAGAGAATGATTCCGCACCTGGTTGCTGTTACAAATTGGCACCCCAGACTATTATGAGAACCCCAAATTTGTAACAATTTTGGTTTTCTCCTGGGGGAGTTGGGTGTTTCTATAGATTTCATTTTTTTTCCTCCCCTGTCTTTATTCAGAGAAAGCAAATCGTTTTTTTTTTTTTTTTAAACGTCAACTGCCCGTTGGGGTTACTATAGAAAGCTCAGAATGGATAGTTACTACAGTATATCTACAAAGATGGTGACTACACAAATACAGTATGTTACGAAACCAAACGCGGAAGTAGTTGCTTGCAATCTATTAAAAAAATTTGAGTATCTCAATAGATTTGTAAAAATAATTTATTTAATCTTACTTATTAAATTAAAATCAATAATAAAATAGAATCAATACCCTTTAGTAATATTAAAGATTATCTCGTTTTTTTTAATAATTATTTTGTCTTTAAATGTCGCTATTAAATTTCTTTTATTGGATTTGCGATTACTATATTAAGATGTATGAATTGTTCAGGCCTTTTAAATGTACAGTGCTGTGAATTAACGATTAGAAACTTATCAAATTAATTAATTAATAGAAAAATTAATTAATTTTTGCCGGTTTCTTTAATCTATAGACCTGAATATCTGATGAAAAATCTGATTTTTCTGATTGCATCTCTCTGATGAAAATCAGGAAAAGTTTTTATTTAATGTGACGTAAAACAGAATTTATTATTAATTAGCTGTAATAAATTCGTATAGATTTTTACATTTCATTCAGTCTTATATAAAAATTTCAAACATTCTCTTTTGAACTTTCGAAATTTATACGCCATTGTTTTTGAAAATTATTTTAAAAATTAATAGTTTTTCAAATTTATCGGGTTTTTTTAAACAAAAGAAAGCCATAAAGATTCTGTTCGAAGTAGAGATTTTAAATCAACTTCCAGAAGAAGCCAAAATCTTTTGATTGCATCAGGAAATTACTGATATCTCTCTAATTAACCTGTGGTTTTCCTGCAATAAAAGAAGATACACCAGATGGTACAAGACCAAGCAATCGCTGGCAACATGAACAACCAACAGCCCTTATACAACTCATCGTAAACTAGCCAGCGATAAACTCGACTGCATTTAAAAACTTTGCATTGTGATGAGCTCAATTAGGTGTGATGAGACGGAAGGAACACATGAAACAATCATGGTAACAGTAGTCATAAATTAAGGTCTTGAAGTTTTACATTAAATTTATCTCGTTATATCAGTAATTTAACCCCAAGCAAGACATGAAAGGAAGTATTGGTGGTTAGACTGGCACTACAAGTGTTTGCTTTTAATACGCAGAGACGGTGACCAGTCGTGCGTTACATTCAAAACAACTAGAGTGGCTATCTAAATTAAATTTCCTGTAGTTGAGGCATGTGTTTGAAAGCACAAAACGTTGCCCCTAACAATTAATATAAAAGAAGCTGTTTAATAAAATAAAGAAGTGTATAACATTTCGCGTATAACAAAACTACATAAATCCGAGATGAAAAGAAGAATAGCTCCATGTTCTTTTGCAGTTAGTGATTAATTGTTATTCTTCAGGAAGTGAGATGAACTCTTTGCAATGTGAATTAACTCGAATTGATTGATTGTATTTGTGTCGACATTTGGAAGTGAAAGAAGAAGGGTTTTTATTTATACAGCTGGATTTTAAATGATCTTCAATCTTCTTTTGACAAACAATTTTTCTTATCAAGAAATCGGACGTGCATATTTTTAAATCTTAAATGAAAAGCAAATTTGTTGATGATTACTGCGTTAAATTGGTTTGATTGTTTAGTTTTTTCCATAGCATATATTTAGTTGAAATTATTGTGTTTAATTTTAGCATAATATTCAAATAAAAATAACTTAGTTGGCAGATTTAAAATTATTCTGTGAATAGAATGAATTAATTACGATTCTTTACTGTAAAAGAAATTAATCAATAATAAAAAAAAATTATAAATTGATGATTTGATGATAAAGGAATAATGATTCAGTGATAAAGATATATTTATTAATCGACTATATGGTTTTTAATTTTAAGAGAAAATTTATTAGAATAAAAATGCATTTTAATAATAAAGTTTCTATTACATACAGTTTGCATATAACTATAAAATTTGTTTAAAAATCAAATTTATACAGTTTGTATTACAAACAAAATTGCATGAAATAGATTTTTTTCATTGTTTTTGTTTGGTAAAATCCTATTTCATGTATGACTTAAATTAAACTTCTGTTTTTAAAATAATAAAAGTGGTTAGAATTAATATATCGTTAAATTAATTTGGTTAACTAATTCTATTTTTATAAAAATTAATTATGAATTTTGCTTGGAGTGAATAAAAGCAGTATTCAGTGTTTGTACCATTTTATCTCTTAGAATAATTCCAGGTTAACCATTTGTATTATACAAAAATAAATTGTTGAAAAGGAAATAAATATTTGGCTTTACAATCGCCTAGTTGGGAGAAAAATGCGCCAAATGTGGCACACTGGAACCACATCAAAACCAGATAACTAACGACTCTGCCTTCTAAATATTGTCCGGGGAAAAAAAAATCAGGTCCACTATTATAATGCCTCCTCCCTCTTTCCACTAAATGACATTTAAAAAAATGCCTTTTGTAACAGCACCCCAGGTCTAGGGACAGGACAGGTCAGGGCGCATGCGCGAGAGAAAAGAGGGGTGGAGGGATGAAGGAAAAAAAAAAAATATATATCGAATGCTATATTTATTCTTACATTTAAAAAAATATCCCATAAGGAATATATGTGTGTATAGAAAAAAAAAAGTATAATGGATAAAAAAAAAACCGATAGCTAAAATCGGTAGGGAGAGAATTTATATATATATATAAAAAAAATCTTTATAAAGCGGTTTAAGGCGGAAGCAAAAAGAAATGAATAACAAAGCTAAACAGTAGACCTTAGGGATTGGTTGCGTTATGTCAACGCAGTGAACGATTTACACCAACCATTATTACGGGTATTGTAAAAGTCCACAAATAATGTACGCTTTGCTGCCTTTAGCCTTCAAATAAGCACGTGTATGTGTGTACATATATATCTGTCTATACTATATAGATATGGGTACGGTACAGGACAAGGTCCGATCCATTCTTTCAGAACATGGCATACCCCCACTCCTATGTTTTTTTAGAAGCAAATGGCTAAAAAAGTACGAAGAATGATTGGCTAAAAAAAAGTGGGCAAGAGAAACTCATCAGTTTCGTCATGAATGGCATTAGAATCCATGGTTTTGTAATCTGTCATTGGTTAATCTGGAGGATCATTTCTCATAAGATCTATCCCACCCTTTTTGACCCCCCTACTCTATTTTTTTGAAAAAAAGGACGCCGTTTAAGGTGTGATAAGGTTAAGCTCGGATATCAGGACTTTTTTTTTTTTTAAGTTTCTTTTTGTGCGAAATATAACGGTAAACAGTACTTGAGCCTTTACAGAATGATAATGGATATAATATATTTATGTCTTTCCATGAAAAAAGGGCACAAGGAAAACGTATTTAGAGCAGCAGCAATGAATAATCATCGCAACGCATGTGTGCGTTGAGATACTAAGAAATGGTGGGCCTAACTTCTTTGAAATATTCATCGCAAGCATAGGAAAGAATATTAGCATTGATCAAAAAGGAATTAATATAAGCAACCTGAAAAAAGTTTTAAGCTAAATGATTTAAAAATGCTTATATACAATTTATTTAAAATTATTATTAATTTTTTTTTTTGTACTTAATAAAAAAAAAAAAAACCCAAGAAGTTTAAGAAAAGACATTAATAAAGACAGAGTTAAACTTTAGCAATGTAGAAAATTATAAATTTTTTAGTGTGTATGGTTTTTATTGTGTTAGTAATGAATTTAAGGTGTAATATAGTGCATATGAATAAAATTTATTAGATATATATTTATAAAGAATCTAAATACTTTAAAACAATTCAACATTATAATAAAAACCCTTCAATTTTTAAGGTATTTTTTTAACTTAAATTTTAATTTCTGGAAAAAGATGAAGAAGAAACAATACATGAAATTATTACAAATTTCTGAATATTATCTTTAAGTTTCCTTATAATATTGCAAAACCAATGTTGTTATAAATAACTAACTATAATTTTAAAAGTAAGAAAACTCAACCTATGAATGAAAAATGGGTTTAAATTTTAATAATTAAATTTCAAAAATTTCAAATACTATTTCTTAATGTACTTATTTCAACCAAATATTAATAAAAAAAATGCATTTTAATTTTAATAATCCGTATTGACGTAAAGTGGCATTGCCTTATAATTCATATTACCATAAACTGTACTGTATTGTATGCATGTTGCAGGTAAATAGTTTTTCGTAATCACATTTGTTCACGGTTGCTCGTCTCACCTTTTTGTATCAATCCCATAGAAAATGAACTGTTTATATTCTTCCCGCTTTCGCATTCCTGTTCTAGATTTCCATTGGGAAAGGAGAGCTCCAGAATTTTAACTGGCATTTTACTGGCAAGGAGAGCGGTATCATGCACCAAATGGTTGGTAAAATGTATTCATGTTTCTGCTCACGTTCATCAAAATATCAGCGCTGAGAACATTCACTGCAGCACCTTTTGACGATAATGCCTTAACGAACCTTCATTGTTTAGGCAAATGCTGCACACTCTTAATAACATGACTCTGGTTTAAACGCATCTTGATGGTAATTCTCACCTCAAAGTGTTCATAACTCACCCTCGAAGGAAGAGGTGTGCAGTGGTTCACTCGTATTTTACGAATGGTGTGGGGATCGTTATGTTCCTTAACTCCTGTAATAACAGACGCCTTTAATTGGCAGTACTCGTTCGGAAAAATCATCAGATTAATAATCTAAAATGGAAGCGGCAAAACTTTCACCATCGTTTTCTGATTTAGTAGATATAGTATATAGCTTCCGGCAAACTTATACTCAATATCAAGTATGTAATTTTGGATGAAAAATTATTCGGTTTTAGAGTATAGTTGAATGTGTTTCAAGAGAAGAATTGCAGCATTTCCTGTGTTAATGTAGCCTCAAATTTCGTTTCGATGAGTAATTAATGAAGTCAACTATTAAAAAATGGGACCATAATTAAAATCTTGAAATTATAACCTAAAAAAAACCTATTATAGATGATTAAAAGCTGTATATTAACCAATCAACAATAAAAAGGGCTACTATAACATTTTAGATAGGAAAAGAAGAAGTTTTCAAGAAAGATCTTACTCACGAGCCTATTGCTATTCATTAATACCAGCAGTTACACTAACATTTAATAATAAACCGAGTTTCGTTTTATGATGTATGCATATTTAATATTTATAAAAATTTTATTCTCTACCATATACTAACGATTGCACCAAAATCTCTGTAATGTTAGTGATACAGTGTTTATATGATTATAGTGTGTTTAAATTTTGATGTAAATAAATTCTCCACTTTTTGAAGAATTTATTATTTTATTATTCAATCCGTACGAAAATTAAATTGAAGTGAATAAGGTTAGAGGAAAATAAAATTTTAAATTCAAAATTGTAACAAAAATTTAAATGATGGCAACGAAAATCCCGCCAACTTGTTTCAAATTAAATTCAATCGACATTCAAAGACAATACTATAGAATTTCGTAAAAAGATTAAATAAACAATGTGAAAAAAAATACTCATTTAACACTGTCAAAAAATGTTTTTACACTGTATTATTATCAGCAAAATATGTAGAAAAATAAAATACTCCAGATTTAACACTTCAATCAACAAATGTTTTCATATGATTATCAACAAAACACATAGGAAAATAAAATACTCCAAAATTTAACACTTCAATCAACAAATGCTTTCATATAATAATCAACAAAACATGCAGAAAAAACAAAATATTCCAGATTAAACATTTCAATCAACAAATGTTTTCATACGATTATTTAAAGACTATAAGAAAAAAAATATTTATAACAGTTTGAAAAAATATTTTTATGCAACAAAAAATAACACGAACATGGTCTATTAAAATAAATTCACTCAAAATTCTTCTGTCTGCATGACAATTTTGAATTTCTTTCCAGTACGTGCATGATACACATTCACTCACCCAAACCCCATTCATCTAAGAAGAGCACAATTTCACTCAAATGTGAATGGAATTTTCACTCAAATTTCGCCTCACAGATTCGCTTCACGATAACCCATTAGTTCCTCCACTCGTTTTCCCACAATGGCCGAAGTCAGTGTGGCACAATTTCAAACGATGAAATAAACAAAACACGCAGAAAAAATAAGTAACCCACCACACACACTCAACACCTAAGGTCCCAACAAAGGTTTTCATATTTACAGGGGAATGCCTTCGCGGAATAAGAATACGCCTTAATGCATTTTATGACTTGTGTCTCTGCTTGTCTCCCTATCTGGCTCGCTTACAAAGGACCTTCGCTCCCACCCCCGCCAAAAGTTTTTCGGTTGGGATGCTCCCCCATTCAAATGAGCAAATGTTCCTTTCTCTGAATCCTTTCAGCTCCTTTTACTACAACACCTTGTGCCATCCCCCTTCCCTTTCTGAAAACGAAGTTTAAGTAGTTATTGTTTGGGAGTTTTGTACACCCCCCTCCCTTTGCCCTTTTTTGTTGTTGCTGTTGTGGAATTCACTCTTTTCTGGTACGTAAGCAAAGAGTTCTTTGGTAGAGAGCATTTGCACATGCATGCTTGAATACAAATTGAAAGATGGTACGGAGAAAGGAATCAAAGGATGGTAGAGGGTAAGGATGAAAACTTGAAGACGAAATAAAATAGCACGGTATGAATAAATTAAGCAAATATGTTGGTACATTTCACAGCGAGTTCTCTTTATATCCTTTACTTAGAAAATTTAATTTTTAATTAATTAATATTGTTTATTAAAACAAACTTTTTTTAATATGGATAAATTGTATTTTATTCTTCTCTCTTGAGCTTTATTTAATATTATTTAAAATGACGAATATAAATTGCATATCTCAAATACATAATTTATTTCAAAATAAGAATATATATTTTTTTTATTAATTTAATAAAGAGATTTTATGTTGGAACTATTATAAATTCTGCCTCATAACTCAAATTCATCGATTAAATTAATTGCTTTCGAATAATATTATTATATAGTAAATAGATAGTATAATGGAATAATATTATTTAAAAAAATTTATTTAAAGGTTGTTAGTGGTTCTAAATTATTTTTGTTGGTATTATAGTTGTATATTAAAGGAGTTGAAGAAAAAAAAAAGTATATCACATTTTTATTTTTGAGGTACCTGATGGCCGAGTGTCTGACATTCGGCCCCACAGGTTTCGGTTTGGGTTCTGTGGTGCCATGAATGTTTGTGGTGGCTCGGAATCCACTTTAAACCATAGGCCGCGGTCCAATATGACTGTAGAGCGTTGGGTATAGGGCTGACAACCCTATCCCATAAAAAGAAAACATCTCCTGCCTCGAAATTTGCCAAAAGGCAGACAGCTTTTGGCCCACCATGGGGTGTTATGCCAATGAAGAATAAAAAATTTAAAAAAAAAAAAAATTAAGTATAATAAATAAAATAAAAAAAAAACCTATTAAGGAAAAATAATTAAAAAAATAGAGCTTTCAATCAAATGCAACTAAATTTTATTTCACTTTTTATAAAATAACTTTTAATATTTTTATAAAAAAAAATTTACACGGTACATTAAGTTACATGCATGATTTGTATATATTATTGCTAGATCAATGTGCATTGTAAAATAAATATGGGTTATTCGTAAACAAATCTCAACTCATTTCATCTTTACCAAAAAATAAAAATTTAAATTTATTCGAACATACTTTAAACCACATCATCGTTTGACTCGAAATCACATCAGGGTGAATCAGTCCTTTGTCGGTGCTTTTTCGCATGACGGTACACAATTACTGGAGTCAAAACTGGAAAAGTCGTTTCTTTTTTTTTTTTTTTTAAACGTCTAGAAATTGGATTTGTGGGAGAGAGAGACTAAAAATTAATGGCAGTTATGGTTGCTAATGCAAAACTCTCTTCCACCACCTTTCTTTTACTTTGCAGTGGTTATAAATGAAAAGGAGAGAGGAACACATCTTGAAGAAAGTTCTGTTCCTTCGCTTCCCCAAGATATTTTATAGAAATTTTTCTTTTTTTTTTCATTTTCTTGAAGGTTCCGTTTCTTATACCACCGCGGGGTAATTCAATTATTTTTCTAGAGAATTTAACGTTTTAGTCTTTTTTTTTTTTTATTTTATTAAAAAATAAAAAGCTGGGTTTTTTTTTTTTTAAGTGTGTGTGTGTTTTTATCTTTTTATCATTGTTCCAGCAAAAAAGGGAAAAGACGTTAATAACAATACATTAGGTTCAGTCCATGCGAATATTAAATCAGCGCAAAAAAGTAATAATATTTACACGACTTTTGCGGTATTATTAAGTACATTGAAGCATCTCTAATGTTGGGAAACTTCTTCGGGTAAGAAGTAGAAATGAGTTATTCGTTATTTTTCTTTTCCTTTTTTTAAAAAAGTACAAAAAACTCTGCAGAGATGGGGTTCGGCGAAAGATTTTAATTGTATAAGAAACATTTCTGGTTTCGTAACATCCTTCTTTTTTGGTGCATTAATATTCAAATATGCGAAGAAAATATTTTATATTTTTGAGGATGAATATATTATTCTTAAATTTCAATGAAATCAATATTTTTTTTTTTTTTTACTTTTTTTTGATATTTTCAAATAAAGACAAAGGCAAAAAGAGTTTTTAGTAAAAAAGCATTGTCAATAGAGAATAAAAACATAATTTAAATTTTTATTTGTTAAAATATACTTTCGTTCATTTTATATCGTTTTTATTCATTACGTAATATATTCATTTTTATAAAAATAAATTTAAAAAATAAAACAATATATTATTATCTCTCATTATATTCAGTTCATATTATCTCATTCATTTCTTCATTTCATATTATCTCATTCCAAGATGCGTGATACAATGGGAAGTGTCGGTAATAATATGTGGCTATTTTTGGACAATGTACCCTTATAGTTAAGAAACGGATCATTAATATTGAAATAATCCAATAGTTTTGCTAGAAATCTATTCTAAAAAAAATAAATTAACATCAAAATCATTGTGAATACAGAATAAAAACACATCATTTAAATATTTATTTGTTAAAATATACTTCCGTTCATTTTATCTCGTTTTTTGTTCATTATGCAATATATTCATTTTATAAAAATAAATTTAAAAATAGATAACTCCTCGATATACCGCTCATTTCATATCGCTTTTCAGATATTTGTCTTCAATTTTTTTAGGAAAACCAATAAAAACCTTTAGAAATACTCCCATTATTTTGCTCCTTTAATTCATATTATATCATTCCGAAATACTTGCAATAACGAGAACTTACTGTCGGTAATAATATGTGGGTTTTGAACAATATATCCTTATAGCTAAGAAACTGACCATTAATATTGAAATAGTGCAATAAAGTTTCACGAGAATTTTCTACAAAAATACATAATAAGCGAGATAAAAATTATCTACTTTACTTTTTTTTTACTGAATTACACAGGCTTTTATAATGACTACATTAGGAAAAGCCTGTTGCCCAATAAGCTTTGCGGTTTTTATTTATGATAATGTACATTGAAACTGAAAGTTCATTATAAATGTTTACATTACGATGATAATATATTGAGTAAAAGAATTTCGCACGGATGTTTTTTATGTATCATCGAATTCCGAGATTTTCTGTTTGTTGGCCTTTGTCTTAATTGCGAAACTATTCCGCTTAAAATCTTAATTGGAAGTCTAATAAATGCCCTTATCTAATCACTGCATAAGATAAAAGCTTTTCTTCGTAACATTTTCTGGTGCTTTTATCAATGTCTTTTTGTGCCATAAAAGATCAGTTAATGTACACAGCAATCCACCCTAGGCAGAAGATTTATCTGACGTAAATGGCCTTCTTGCCAGCAAAGTATCTGCACCTTTTCTCCAAGCGAAAACCTCCATAGATTCGTCATCCCCCGTATAAATTAATCTCAAATCGAAGTTTACACCATAAATATGGCGAAGTTTACGAAGTGGTATCAGTGCTTTTGCAATTCGAGACATTGCTATCTCCGTCTTGGCTTCTTCCTGTCTACTTCGGCAATGGGATATTGCCATCAGAAGACAGGCTGGGACCTTTATCCTTTGCCGTTGTGAAGTGGTAAACCACCATTCGTTTTCGCGAGTGTTATGGAGAGGAAGATAGTAAACTGTCTGTGGTTGCTCTGTCGTCCCCATATTGCCATTTTTGTTTGGGCCGTTATTTCATTTCCGACTCCATTATCTGTCGCAGATTACGTTGCAGGGATAAAAACTTGAGGTTAAGAGGTTTTTTTGCGAGGGTGGGAACTATATATTCTTTCTATTCTGGGTTGGATGGAATCGGGTAATGAATTCTCGACGTCCAAGATAGGGATGCTTCCTTTAGGCGTGGCTGATAAAAAAAAAAAAAAAAAAAAAAAAGGTTTGCACAGGAGTACAGAAGATAGACACCCCGTCGTTTACCAGTAAACTTCCCCAGAGGATTTAAGATTTCTGGTGTTTGAAAAGCTCTTGGGACTTTCTGAAACATTTAGATTGTGATGATGTTGATCTCTTTAGTTTCTCAGCTTTGACTAAAAGGTGAAAAAGGTCTTTCCTATATGAAACGTGAATCGTTTCTGTGTGTGTGGTCTAAGAATCTGAAATTGTCAAGTTCATATTGTTCAAGTTGTTTTGTTTTTTGTTCAATTAACAACGGTAAAAAACGGTCTGTATTAAATTATTTAAATCATAATTGCTATTGGAAAGGTTATCTGGACCCTTAAATTTATGGAATCGATATTTTTTAGTTTCTGAACATTGAGTAAAAAGCAGAAGAAAAAAGAGAAATTCTTTAAGAAAGAATTTTAGAGTTGTTTGAGTGTGAATTTAAAAATTTGAATTGTCAAGAGTTTTAAGGTTGAATATTATTTTAAACAATACGTTTAATGAATTTGGAACAGTAATTCAGTAATATAATAGAGATTAATGTGTCTCAAGTGCTAAATTTAAATTACAGAACACCTTCGAGGGCCAGATCTAGTGTTTCTTTCAAAAAAAGTGATCAGAGAACTAACTAATTCTGCCCTATTTTGAAGATGTCCCTAATCACTAACCGCTATTGTCTCTCTTTAGTATAATAGTCTTACAAAAGTAGATTTTGAAAAATTTTTTTTTCGAAATATGGTTAGAATTGTTTGGTTAAAAACAGTTATTAGAATAATTAGAAACGGTTGTTAGAATTGTTTGAACTTCAAGTCCGATAGAAGAAAATTCTTTAAATTAGTTGAAAATTGTATTAAAACTGAATTCTGCGCAATTATAAACATAAAGATAAGAGTTTCGAAATTAACCTGAGCCGGCGGAACTGCTGTATATCGAACCATGAACTGTCAGTTGAAAGTCAATGATCTATTATAAAAATAAAAAAAAGATGTACCTGAAAAAAAATGAACTTCATATTTTTTCTAGAATAATCATTTCACCATTTTGTCTGGTCTCACAGAAATTTTGGTACTTTCTACAGTCTTTATTTTGTAAAGAAATTTTTTTGAATTTTAAAAATCTTACATAAAACTTACTTTAAATATTTTTCATTTTTTTTTAATCTCGTTTTACAAAAATTACACATATTCAGTCTAATAAGTTATAGATAGTTATAGCTAATTACAATCAACACTTTCAAAGAATTTTAAAAGTGTTGAAATATTTTTCTAATTTAAGTAATTTTTTACAGTAATTAAATTAGATGTTATTTTCTTTAGTCTAGACGACCAACTGTCTAGACGATTGTTGGGGAAACTTTAATTTAAAAAATAGTTTAGATTTATAAAAATGATTGAATACATTTTGTGATAGTATTATTGAAATAATATTTGCCCAAAGTATAAATTTAAAAAAAAATCTATATATTGCATATGAAAGTTGAAGGATCTTAATTTTTAGTTTGTTAGCAATTTCAATATATATATTTTTTTTTGTTAACACTTTTGACAAAATATTCTAATAATTTTTAGACATAGATTGTATCAAATATTACTTAATTTTGATGCATTTATTTTAACTTTAAACAATGTAGAAATTTGGAAATTTAAAAACTAATTTAATTGTAAATCTTATATTGAAATTTTTTTAGATACAATATATTAGGATTATCAATAAAATAATAAGCAACTATTTTATTTATTAATTGTTTAATAAATGTACCAACAATTTATGATAACATTACAACAATTTATGATAACATTTAACTTACGAAAAATACCTTGAAGATTTTCGTTTAAAAATACAATTAATTTAAGCGAGAATAATAAGTTCCTATCTTGTCAAGAAAAGAAAAGAAATTCGAAATATCTAATTTTGGTTTTTGTCATTTAAAACAAACATCTCATTAGAACAAACACACCAGTAACATGCTTGCACTAAATGAGAAAAGGGCAATTCTGGCTGTCACGCTATGCTTCAGTACAGTGACAGCAAAAGTGGTTCAGTTGCTTCAAAATGGAGAATCAAATCTTTGTATGCAATTTAATGTATGCTATCAAAACTTCATATATTAATAAAGTTTAACAGCATTTTAATGAAATTAGAATTGTTTCGGTGGTTCTCGTTAATTATTTTAAATATTTCATTAAGTTTATGTTTTCTCGAAAATTTCATGCATGCTAAGCGAAAAATATTAATTAATTTTCTTGTTTGATTAGTATCTATGTCAAAATTAATTCAAATAATTTGAATATATTTTTAAAATATAGATATGGATTTTAACTATGCATAAATAATGTGTTTGATACAAAAATTTAGTTTAGTATATAAAAATCTTTACTGCTAAATGTTTTCATTCTCCTATTCAATTCTTTTTAAAAGGAATTTATCTTAGAGAATCACTTAAAAATTTACTTGAATTATATTACGTTATACTATATTTTTAAACAATGTAAAATATTTTCTTTGGATTGATACGAATTTTAACAGATGCATATACTGATGTAGATAAAATAATTTATACATTCATTAAAAAAATTTTATTGATACTTTTAGGACTTGCAAAATAAGTATTGCAAAATTTCAAATAAATTTACAAGCTAATCTTCTCAGTGGGCAAAATGTAAATTACTTCTTTACAAATCTAATCTTATAGACTGAAATATAGTAAGTCCAGTAGTTAACTAGCTGATGCCAAATTGTAAACAAGAGTTCTTTACAAATATGCTTAATCTTATTGGTCAAAGTAGAATTTGCTCTATATTTGAACCACTATTAATCCACTGAATCCCTGTAGTTAAACCACTGTTGATGCGAACGAGGGTGCTAGGGATTTAGTGACAAAAACCGAATCACGAAAAGATTCAGAGTGCTATTACAAGATCACGAAATGGTCTCCTCTATTGTTCCCTTTCTTTAGATACACCGGAATGGGAGGTTACACCCCAAAAGTGAGAAATGCATCCTCCTGTTCTGCTGTCACGCCACATAACAAAGATCTGTGGTTTGTTACTTTTAATAACAAATGTAGCAAAAGAAGCTTCACTCACACGGAATCGGAGGCAGAACACTGCATTTTTTTTGCGTTTTGGAGTAATACGTTTTGTTTCAATATGATCCAAATCTATTTTCAGCATTTGTGTTTCATTATTCAATTAATAATTCATACTGAATTGATTGTTTATTTTTGTGAATATTGTATTCATTTTATATGTAATAAGGAAATTAAATTAAAGAGCATTCAAGCTATTTTTTATATACCACTGATTTGAATTACTTTACTTTTATTCAAACAGTTTCGCTATATGTAATATTTTGTAGATCTAAAATTAAGCTAGCTTAAATGTAGGCAATAAGCAACATTTGAAAATATTGAATTTTCAAAATAATTAAATTAAAAATAGTAATTTTAATACGATCCAAATTTATTTCCAGCATTTTTTTTTTTTTCATTATTCAATTAATAATTCATACTGATTTGATTATTTTATTCAGTTTATATATGAAAAATGAAATTAAATTAAAGAGCATTGAAGATTTTTTTTTATGTACTACTGATTTGAATTACTTTACTTTTATTCAGTTTTTTTTTCGATCCAAAAACTCCGCCAAATTAATGTAGGAAATATGCAACATTTGAAAACATCGAATTTTCAAAATAATTAATTGTTGATTTTAAAGACTACGTAAATTTAGATATATTGTGTTACACTAATGAATAGTTTGTATTTTTTTTGAAGTTATGCAAGTTTAATTCATTTAGAAAAATATTTATCAGTTTTGGAATGATTCATATTTTGCCTAAATTTTTAATAATTCACTCCTGCTTTGCTTGCGCTTAAGATATGCAATCGAAATTCATAAATATTCTCCATCTCCAAAAAATTGCGAAGTAAGCCACTTTTGGTCTTGAAGTACTTTTCCATTCCCTGCTTAAAAAATCATTTTAAGGCACTTTCTATTTATGACTAAACACCTGTCAAAAATATTCCTAAGTGTAGTAAATAGATCCTCAACTTCTTTCCCTCCTTCCAAAAAGAAAAAGAAAGAAATTTCTTTTCAATGACGAGGCAGAGGCAAATCTCTTAAAAAACATAACAGTCGTTCGATTAAATGCGATTTTCTTTGTTTGGAACACTTTCGAACACAAAATATTCCTCCCCCACCCCCAACCCCCCCCACCCCCGAAAAGAAGCAACTTTTTCTCGTGAATATTTTAGAACACGGAGATTTCACTCACTTCTCTCTTAAAAGTTCTTCCCACTGTTAGACTTGAACCAACCCTCTGTTAGAACAGCTGCTTTGAATTAAGTACACATTTTAGCATCAGTTTTAAGCGGGCATAGAAAATGTTAATGCTTTAATAAATTTGAAAGTCAACACCCTTGCATAACATTCTTTTCTCTACCTTTCTCAATTTTTTTTTTTTTCTGCTGTTGCCTTTTCCTTTCCAACAACAGTCCTTTGGTAAACTCCTAGAAAGAAGTGATGGTAAAAAAAAAAAAAATATAAAAAAAAAAAAAAAAAAAAAAAAATCGCTTAATGCATTTTTACCCTGGCTGCCTCCTTGTTATCGCGTACTTCCTTCTTTGAATAGTAAGCAGGCCCCCAGAAAAGTTTTGTATAAAGTAGCATATTAAGCCCTAAACAAAAGTAGGAACTAGGTATGTGCGAGCATGTCGGAAAAATGTTTGAATATATCTATATACACACACATACACACTTTCTTTTTTTTTTATTTTTCTCGCCAAGAAAAGGCAAATATATTCTGTGCCAAGGGATAATAAACCACTTCTGCTTACAACTGCTTTTTTATGCGATGAGAAAACACTTAAAGTTAAGCTTCCACTTTCTGTAAGACTACGAATTAAACATGATGCTGACGTATTATGTCTGAAAGTGGAAAATGATCGCCAAAATCTCTCGCACAAAAGTGAACTTATCGCTTTCCAACACACCAACCAGTTATATAGTCATGTTTTTAAGTAGGGAAATTTGTATGCACAAGAAAGCATTAATTCAGAGGAAAGAATGGTTTCTGTAATACTTTTTAGTGCTGGTAATTTAGCGAAAGTACTTCTACATCGTTTAATTGTTTGCATTTGAAATTAATTGGGCCCCAGAGGAATTAAAACAATTAATCTGCTTATTAGATAAGTAGTTTACATTAACACTTTTCAACAACTGCTACTTAATCCCATTTTCTGCAATTAGTGTAATTATATTTGCATTTTTTTACATATTTAAAAGATGCATTTAGTTATTATAATCGTAATAAAAATAAAATACGATTTTAAGATAATTAGCTCGAATTGGTATGAAAAATTAATTTCGTTTCTTTAAGCTAAATGCAGTAAAAGATTAATTTATGACTATTAAATTATCATTCGTTGAGTTTTGTATGCAATTTCTATTAAATTGAAATGATTGAAAGATTTTCGAGTAACAAAAATTTATTTAGATTTTGGCATAACTATATCGATTAACAGTTTAAAATTTCTTTTTATTTTGTAGAGGATTAAATCGGTAATATTTTATTTTAAATTAAAGTACAAGAAAGTATGATAAATATTTAAAAAAGAAACAATACTGTCAGCAAAAAAAATACAACTTAATCTAAACTGAAAAGTATGTTAATATCGATATATATATATATATATATATATATATATAGAATTTTTTTATTTAAATATCCCATCATTAAAATTATTGATTAGGAAAAAAAATTAAATTCTATTTCTACATAATGTTCAAGAAATGTGCAAAATTTTGCAATTAAGTTACAAAGTGTAACTCAAAACCTGTTGTACATAATTTAAGTGCCATTCCTAAAATTTTAAATACCCTACAAACTTTTTTTTTCCTGTCTCCCCTTCTTACCTTACCGCACAGCCACAATTGATAAGGAAAAAAAAAAAAAAAAAATTAAATGCTTGTACTGTAACACTAATCACCACTTGGGGAAGTTGGAGCAATTGTGACAATTTTCCCTGCACCCACAAGACATTTTTGTTTTTATAAACTAAACCTTGAAAAAAAAAAAATCCCTAAGTTTTTTTTCCCCTTCCTCCTAGGGATTTTTTTCATCGTATCATAATTTAACTTGCTTCAAGGTGTGGAAGAATATGATGTTAATGGAAAGACATAAAGCTAAAAAAATAAAAGAAATGTCACCTCCACGGGGTGGGGATTTTTTTTTTTTTTTTTGGCACAGATTTTTTTTTCACCTCCTGTACACTTTTTTTCTTGCGTTGCACACATGCATGCACATGTAGCGCTCATTTGAATATTGATTCTGATGGTGCGAATTAAGTCATCACATAGGAGTGGCTATATAATAAAGAAGTACAACCCCTATTTGAGTTTTTTTTTCTGATTACCTTCATTGAAGCATTAGGCATAAGGATTTTTTCTTCCCTTTTACAGGAAAAAAAAATCCCGTGGGGTGGGGTGGGTTGTACTTGTCATTACAATCTTTTTTTTTTTAATTTTATTTTTAGATTGAATATTATTTACCTCAAATTTTAAATGCTAAAAACTCCCCAAGCAAGTTTTTGTGTGTTAATGGTAATAAAAGTGGTTATTTTGGTGAATTTTCTAGTGGGGAAATTAAAAGCAATTTCTTCAACATAATTTTAAAAAGTACCCTTTTTGGTTAATGGGTTTTCTAGATCAATTAAGCACATGTACAAAATTTTTGTTAATGGGTTTTCTAAATTAATTAATCACACTTAGTATTTTTTAATGTTTTATTTTATATTCAACTTATAGGGCAGAGTAAAATTGGTGGAAAATTGTCATTTCCCCCCCCTTCAATTTAATAAAAAAGGCCACAATTTACTTCTTATAGCTTAAAAGTTATTTTTATCACTAAAAGGTTTCGATGCAAAATAAATCTGAGATATTATTTCAATTTTGACACAACAATCTGAGATTTTATTTCTATTTTGTCACAACAATCTGAGATTTTATTTCTATTTTGACACAAAAATCTGAAATTTTATTTCTATTTTAACACAACAATCTGAGATTTTGTTTCTATTTTGACACAACAATTTGAAATTTTATTTCTATTTTGACATAACAACCTGAGATTCTATTTCTATTTTGACGCAACAATCTGAGATCTTATTTCTATTTGACAAGGAAATAAAATTTGTCAGTTTTAAAATTTCAGATATAAAGATTCATTAAGTTGATGTTTTTAAAAACATTTTCAAGTATTACTTTTAATATTAAATATTATAAATTTCTTAATATAAATTTTTAATAATATGTTTTATAAAAGTAAGCTCAATCTATATGAATCAAAGTTATATTTAAGTAATAAAAAAAGATGCTAAAAATACTTTTATATTAATTTATGCTGCATAAATGTAATAATAATTTCGTTCCCATAAAAAAGTGTTTTTCTTGATTCTTTTATGCGTCAAAAAATTGTGCATGGAAATAAGGCGTTAGGTGATTAAGGACAAATTAAATAATTGAGATGTTGTTGTAAGATTTTTTAATGACCGAGTACAGAAAAACGATTTCGATTAATCGGGTTATACGTTTTTCTCTCGAATTAAAAATCGATAATGAGATTCTGTCGTTTTTGCGATGAATTTTGTTCATAATTCGCAAATTAATCTTTCACGTAATGATAAATAATACTCGCAAAAAAAAAAAAAAGTGGCAAAAAGAAAAATGATTTCGTACCTACTCAAAATGATACTGCAGGTTCGAACAAATTGTTTGCACTTAGCGCCTTCAAATGGACAAAAATGGATAATGAATTTTTATCAAGATGATGATGAGCAAAAGGGAGATTAGCTGATAGAAAAAGGGAAAAAGAGAGCTGTACAGGAAGGGAAAAAAAGGGGAAAAAATTACATTCTTGCAAAAGACGCTCTAGAAATTAGATACCGAATGCACTCATCAAAAAGGTTGGATTATTATGAGTTGAGCATTTCATTATTTATCGCTGCAAAATTAAATGGATTAAACTAGAACGTAAAGTGTTTCTTAAAAACGTTAAAATATACTTGTAGTTTTAATTAATGAAGCGCTTGTGCTGTGCTAGGGAGGGGTGTGTGTGGTGGTAAGCGAATTACTGCTCTGTGTGTCTCTAAAAATTCTAACTGGAAGAAAACTCAAATCGTTTTTACGCGGAATCTTCATTAACGATAAAATTATAAGCAACAAAATATTTTTATGATTTAATTACTCGCTACCTTTATCTTAAGAAATGAAGAATTTTGCCTGGTGTTTTTTTTGGGGGCAGAAGAAAAAGGTTGCATTATCAATTACTTTTAAGGATGTTTCAGAAGCCAGCTGTGCTGGAGGATGGTTTAAATGAACTCCCATGTTTTTGCCTCGTATACCGAATGCAGCATAATCAAGTCATTGAGTTGGTAAAATAATTATATTGATGTGTTTATTGCGTTTTTAAAGCACGGCTATGATATGCTTGGAGGAAAATAAAATTAAAAAAAAAAAGCTGCTGTAAGTAAGTTTCTTTGACTAGTCAGGAGCCTTCATTATTCAGAAGAAGAAATAAATTTTAAAAAGAAAAAAAAAAATTGTTTATCGTTTTCATGAATATGAATAAAACTAATAAATAATTTATAATTAATAGCTATAAATTTTATAAAAGCGTTGAAAAATATTTTATATTCCTTTTTTAAATTGATAAATTAAATAAAAATTCACTTACACATAGTAATATATACTATGCTATATTACGTATTATTTAAATAAAAAAACATCTCAGCTTTATTGATGTTTTTGTGGAATTACATTTTTACTTTGAGATGCAAGTAATATCCAGCTCAAATTGTGTATTAAAATTTTAAAGAATTATAAACAAATCTAATGAAATCAACTCGCATAACAGCAAAGCTTTAAAACATTCTATCTGTAATCTAATTGGGAAAAAATCCTTTTATATAAAACAGAATTGTAAAATTTTGTTTAAAGAAGTGAAAAGATCGTAATGTTAAGGGAAAAAAAATTGAATTTGTCTTTAAAAAAATGTATATAATTTTATTTAATTTTTTTCTTTTTACTAAATTTACTGATTTGTATTCGCATAAATCCATATAAAGCCATATTTCATAAGGTTGTTGATAAATTTCGGTATAAAACTTCAATTGTAATTACACCAAAATTGTTTAATTTTTTCTTTTTGTTGTATTTATTCTTTGGATTCATATAAATAATGCTGGTTTAGTTTAACGTGGTTGAGAAGTTTTGGTATTTAACTACAACAATCTTAGCTTGCTTGCGAGAGAAATTGAACGCCTTATTTCCTCATTATTAATCCCAAGTTCTCTGGATATTTCAATTATATAATTTCTTGCCCATACTTAACATCTACCACCAATGCACAAGAACCGATTCTTAATAAAGCCAACAATGCATTCCAATCCAATCCAAACATAATAAACACACGAGCACCACCACCAACAGCAACAAAAAAAAAAAAAAAAATCGAAACATGATGGTTTTACGTTAATTTCCCACTAAATCCTTTATGCTGCACCGTTAATCATAGTTAATTATTTATCGTCTCCAGCAAAACCAATACACATTAAGTAAAGGAAAGAGTTCGATTGCTCATGGCCTCAAATATCACAGCTTCATTTGCACAACGCGAAAAGAGATAGATTCGGTGCAGGGGAATCTCTGAGTCTAGCAGCATCCAAATTAGATGAATGATGTTCAAGGAATAAATATGAAAGAAAGCAAAACAGAGGAAGGCCCTTAATTGATGCTGAGATTGTTATTTTGGGGTGCGGGCAATTTCTGGGAAGAAAAGCTACTCCCACCTGCTTCAAATGGCGTGGTTACCTATGTTTTTAGCCTGTAAACGCTAATTGAAAATTGAACACCCTGGCTACTTTCCCACCTCACTACTCCCTTGCCAGATGAACGGCGTATTAATTAGATGGGGACCGCGTAAGAAAGGAGTTCCGCCAAGGTAGCGGAGAGTTACCGAGAAATCAGAAAGCAAGGTTATTAATTTCGAAATCTGATTTCAGATAGAATGTTGGGTTCTTCTTCAGTTTGAAAGGATGTAAATATTGCGAATGTTTTGTATTTTAAAGATAGGATTACTTAAATACTGTTTATTTAAATTAATTATGTCGATAAAACCATTTGATTGTAGTGGAAACTTTTATTGTTGTAAGAATTAACCCCCTTTCGCTTTTCTTACTTATGAATATAAAATAGTGTGAAAAAGAACCGGTAATTGAAGTGAAATCATGCAATTCAATGTATAAATTGGTAATATATTTAAAAAAAATATAACAAACGTTATATTATTAGGAACGTTATATATGGCTAGTGATGAATGTCATGTCATTCTGATGATCCACAGTTGGTATTAGGAACGTTATAATAGTAGGATTATTGTAAAAATTTGTTCCTTGTTTTAAGGAATGAAACGCTAATCTGCATTAACAATACTCAGAATTTACTGAAAAGTGCATATGTGCGCATTAATCTGATTAATTAATTATCCAGGCAAAGCTTCACAATTTATTTGTGAATGCCTCATATTAATTTTCTACAATATTTTTATTGTTAAAGCAAACTTTTGCTTTATTTTTATTAATAAATAAATAAGGAATACAGTACAGCCTGCAATAGGTTAATTCATATATGTAATTAATTATAGCTAATTCTTAGTATTAAATATAAATTAATTATTGTAAATATTATAATGATTTAATGGCTAGAATACAAAAAACTGAAACATATTCTTGTATATTCTAAACTGAGTATAAGTACCAATATTTCCTTGCAATATATAATTTATAACATTATATTCCTTTGGAATAAAGCGCTTTGTAATAAATGTATAAAATTATTGATTAAATTTATGAAAAAAAAAAAGTATAAACATTACTCCTTTTATAATTATAAAACTTAAATTACTTTGATTGTATCTAAATTCGTATATTGAAAAATTAAAAATTTCTTAAAAAACCAATTATAAGCCAATACTTATAAGGTATATAAACATTCTTATAAGGTGAAAATGAATTAAAAAGCAAAAAAAAAAAAAAAGTATATACATATATATATATATAAATATTCAATATTAATATTCAATTATTATTAATATATTAATAATAATATAATTTAATATTATTAAATATTCAATTATTAATTATCAATATATTAATATTAATTATATATTTATGTATATAATAAATTTCTTTCCGAGATTTTATCGCATCCAAAATGTGCGAATAAAGTACTAAAAACTAGAAGTGTTATAATTTGTACACACTCCCTATCACCGAAAAGGAAAACGTGGTGCCGTACTTGGGCCAAAATGATTAAATCTATTGGCATGCAGTTTCTTTCAGAAGCTGTTATACTTTTCGAAGAATAGCGCTGTTCTTTCACACCCTGCATTTATGCATAATTGCATGTTTTCCCGAACTTGAGCCAATTTTTAAAGGATTTCGCAAAACCAGCAAAACGTCTTCATTTATAACTAAAGAGCAAAAGAGAGAGATGAGCTGACGTCACTCAACTTCTATCGGACGGGAAAAATTAAGGCTCTTAACCCAAGACAGATGTAAAAATGTTTCTTCCGTTTTGGCTTATGGAATAAACAATTAAGACATCCTCCGTTTTCTCAGGTATTCGCGTGAGAAAAAGGGTTTTTTTTCTTTCTCTCCACCCTCCTTTGCTCTCTGTCTGTCTATGAATTAATAAGTTTATAAAATTTCCGTAAAACTGCTGCACTAAATACTGCGGTGTGGAATCTTTGATTACATTAATTTCAGGAGTCTATTATCCTCTTAGAGAGAACATCGTTGTAGTTTTTTTTTTTTTTTCTCCTGGCAACAAATTTGCTGTTATTTATTTGATTAATACAGAGTTGAACTTGCTTTTCCTTAAAAGTGGTGGGCGTGTTGTTAAATGAAGTTCATATTTAATTTAGACGAAAAAGTTTCTTTACCAAGTTTTCTGATGGTGCTATCAAATATAAGATTCTGATTAGAATGGAAGGTAAGGTACAAGTGAATTTGGAAAAAAAAAAATTATTTTGTATTTCGAAAATGTTGTTTTGAAGTTTGAAAAGAGAAAGGTCTGCTTTGGTTGTATTCATCTGAGAATTAATGTTCGGAAGCTGTATAATTATGCTTAATAGTCATTAAGAAAGAGAATTGAAGAGTTAAATTAAAAACTTAAGTTCTTCGTAAATTCATTACCATACCAAAAGCGTTATCTATTTGGCAATGTGTAATTTGTTTAAATTCTTGGAAAAAAGATTTTACGATATAGGTGATGTATTGTTTGCTACATTTTAATATTTTTTTGTCTTCTTTGAATAATTATACAAAATTTTTAAAGGTTGCTGAATTTTCTGAATTTACTTTATTAGTTACATAGTAAATTGCTTATGTAAAGATTAAAAATTCATTTTTGAATTATCTTTTCATCATAACTTATTTTGTTTACACTATCTGACCAGAAAAAGGAAAATGTTTAAGTTAAAATAATTTAAGCGGTTAATTTGAAATTTTTTTTAATATTAAAGGAGTTGATTAAACTTCAGTTTTTAATCATACGAATGCTTTTATTTATTTATAATTGGATTTCGAGTCCATTAAAATTTGCATTCGGTAATTAAATTTTAAAATCTTAAAAATTATTACCCAGAATAATCTTAATAAAAATTTATTGAAAATTGTAATTTTCGTTAAGAAACTTTTCAATAAAGAAAGAAAGAAAGAATAATTTTGTTATTTAAGTTGCGTGAATATTTTAATAATCATAAATTTCTATTAAAAAAAAAACAAACTAAGCAGCCTAACACGATAAAAACTTAATGTATTTGCATCATTAGCATATGCATGGACTGAATCCATTATTTATAAATAATTATGTTAGCGATATTTTATTATTAACGTTATTTATTTATGCGGAAAATAACATGAAAAATGTGGTTAATCAATGTATTTAATGTATCAATTTAAAGATAATATTGTAAATCACATAAAAGTATATTTATTAAATCTGTATGAGATTAAAATTCGTTAAAATGAAAAACATCTAATTCGTAATCACGGTTATCAGTCATAATAATCATAATAATCCGTTTATATCAGTCAAGCAAGAAATTCGAATTCTAAACCAACTAGTCTGCTGCGGGAAACAATGCTCAACTAACGTGGTCAGTTGAGCGTTCATTATTTACCCATATCTACTTTACAGTGGCGCTGACGTTATTTATTTACATGGAAAATAACATCAAGAATATGGTTAATCAAAGTATTTAATATTGCAGTTTAAAGATAACATTGTGAATCACATAAAAGTATACTTATTCAATTCCTTCTATTAGCTCACACTCTCCGTATATATATCTTGTACAAATTTTCAATCGTTCATAAAATACTTTTTATTCATCCACTCAAGTTCAAATAAATTTTTTTTTGAATTTGTAGTGGATGACACTTGATGTTAATACATTTTTTCAAATATTATTTCATTAATTAAATTTAATTAATTAATTTTAGCTTTTATTTAGATTTAAGTTGCATATATCGACCAATAGATGGCGCCAGATAAACTTAAAATAATGAATGAAAATTATTTATAAATGAATTTCTTCAATATAGTGAAAAAAAAAGTAGGAATTGACTTTAAAAAAAGTTTTTTATATTACTTGTTAAATCTATTTAGAGATTAAAATTTGTTAAAATAAAAAACATTCAAATTGCAATCACGGCTATCAGTTATAATAATCCGTTTATATCAATCAAGCAAGAAATTCAATTTCCAAACCAACTACTAGTCTACCAGAAACAAACTAACGTGGTCAGTTGAGCATTCATTATTTACCCATATCTACTTTACAGTGGCGCTGAAGTTATTTATTTACACGGAAAATAACATCAAGAATATGGTTAATCAATGTATTTAATGTTATAGTTTAAAGATAACATTGTAAACCACATAAAAGTATACTTATTAAATCTATTTAGAGATTAAAATTCGTTAAAGTAAAAAGATTCAAATCGCAATCATGGTTATCAGTTATAACAATGCCCAACTAACGTGGTCAGTGAGCCTTCATTATTTACCCATATCTACTTTACAGTGGCGCTGACATTATATATTTACACGGAAAATAACATCTAGAATATGGTTAATCAGAGTATTTAATATTGCAGTTTAAAGATAATATTAAAGATATATAATATTAAAGGTAACACATAAAAGTATACTTATTAAATCCATATGAGATTAAAATTTGTTAAAATAAAAACATTCAAAAAACGGTTATCAATCATAGTAATCCATTTATATCAATCAAGCAAGAAATTCAAATTCTAAACCAGCTACTAGTCTGCCAGAACAATGCCCAACTAACGTGGTCAGTTGAGAGTTCATTATTTACCCATATCTACTTTACAGTGGCGCCGGTTTGCAGATCCCCACTTTGTCCATCCAATGATTTACATGCGAACGACCTCTTACCAGTGGTTAATAAAGTGTCCAGGGAAAGTGACCACCCCATTTGACTCTCCCCTATTACGTTCAACTGTTTTATCCGCCTATTAATTTATGCCCGCCAGGTGCCTTATTTCGTAAGCTCGCTGGACTGGTATAAATGTAGACTAGCTCTTAATATAGCCGGGCTGTCTCTCCGCTTTGGTAGAGCTCGTTCATTGTTTGGGCTAAAATTAAGTGAATCAATCAGTAACGTGTCTTGGCTTTCATGCATCCTGTGAATATTACTTCTCTCTTCATTTGTGATAGGAAGCAATAATAAACAAGTAATATAAAAAAAAAAATTTAAAGACAATTCCTACTTTTGTTTTACTATATTGCAGAAAGTCCTTTATAAATAATTCTCTTTCATTTTTTTAATTTTATCTGGCGCCATCTATTGGTAGATATATGCAAATTAAATCTAAAAAAAAAAAAAAAAACTAAAATTAATTCTTTTAAATTTAATTACTGAATTAATATTTGAAAAAGCTGCATTAACATCAATTGTCATCCACTACAAGTTCAAAAATGTATTTGAACTTGAGTGGACGAATAAAAGTATTTTATGAACGACTGAAAATTTGAATAAGATATATATAGGGCGAAAAAGAAATATTTACAGAAATGATTGTTATATAGATTTGAATAGATTGACATAGCATTAATTGCTGATGTATAATGTATGAAGCGGTTTGATATCTAGTTTTCAATCAAAATCAAACATACTCATCTTCTTAGAGTCTAGATGGTTATCTCTATACTAATATATAATGCAAAGTATAAGATTAGTAAACAAATTAAAAACAATTGAATTATCAATTGGTTATTGATATAAAACGAGGCCATTCTGTCATTCTTTTAGATTACCATTGTTTGAATAATAGTAACTTGGGTTGGTTTTAAATAATCAGTCATTCTGTTTGTCCTTATCTTGATAATATTTTGTAAGCTGTTTAAGAATACAAAGGGATTGGTATCTTTAGTATTATTAAAAATTAGTTTGATAAGGATATATAATTGATTTAACCAGTTGTAATATATATTTTATTCTAAGCCAAAATACATAATGTTAAGAAGGTATTTTAAGTTTAATAGTTTTTAGTTAATTTATTTTTTCTGTTTGATCTATCATTATTGTTACTTATCATATAAGTATTACTTATTAGTAAGTACTTATATGCAAATACTTATTACTTATACGTATTACAGATAAGTTATTACTTAGAAGTAGTAGTATTAAAACAAAGTAAAAAATTATCCGTTTGTAATTTACTGTATTTTATTTTAAACGGATATTAACCTGTCTTTTCAATCTGTCGTTTTTATTTATTTATTTTTTCCCCTATTGGTTTATCAAACAGCATGGACAGCCCAGTGAAAACGTATCACTACATATCAGAGTTCGTCGACACTTTTGTCAAGAGGTCACAGCACATTTTACACTCCAATTCAAAAAAAAAAAAAAAAAAATCCTCCCCCACTTCCCCTTAACAGAACACAAATTTCACACACTCTACGAACGAGGTCAGCTGCAAGTCTGAGATGACCGCAACTGCAGATAATCGAAAACTGAATAAATTTCAAATGAGAAACACACACTTTTTTTTTTTTTTTTTTTGTCGCCAACTTTTCTTTGTCATTCAGAAAAAGGAATATAAATTCGCGTTATATTGGTGACGCGGATCAATCTTTTGCATTTCAATGGCTACCAGCACACCGAAAGCCCTGGCAATGGGTGGCAAAGACATGGAAGACAATGGATCCCAAGTAGGGGGTGCACGTAATTCGTCATCATCGATCACGTGACTGTCGCGCGTCCCACCTTGAGCTAGGCGTGACTTCTGAGTCCCGATGACGAACAGTGAAAACACACGGTATTATCAAAGATCACAAACAGTTCCGCTTCTTGTATTCTGGTAGATTCCCTCCCCCTTTTTTATTATTATCATTTCTGTGTACAATAGGAATATTGTCCCTTCTTCTTTCTTTGTACACTCATCTAGGTACCAGTAAAAAAAATACTGACCCACAACTCTAGGATTTGTACCAGTATTGATGACGTATTAAAAAGGGGGAGGGGAGTGATGGATACATGGCGGAGGTCATCCACACACACACACACTCACAGCAGTTATTTGTAATCACTAAAGGTTTTTCTTTCTCGTCAACGTCACAAAATTGTGAGAGGAGGAGTCAGTAGAATGATGAATGGCTGTTCGGAAATTTTCAGCTTCAATATTCGAGAACGACTGTTTTACTATCAACAACATCCGTTCTTCTTTTTTTGGAAGCAGGAAACGGGCGTTTCGATTACGAAAACAAGCGCATTTATTGGATGGATTCAGTCTTTATATAGTATATATATATCTATATACATATATTATATAGTGTGTAATAGATTTCCAATACATAAAATGGAATGAGAATAGGTCAATTTTTTTTCCCCATTCATGTCAGTGTGTCTAAAAAAAATGTTCTGTAGTGATTTTAAATTTTCTGGAGTAAATATTTTTTAGGTGTCAGAAAGGATGCTGTTCCATTTGAATTTAAGATATCCTCAACCGTATTTGAATTTTTAAATTTTATAATTTTATTTTTAGTACAGAACTGTAAAAATTATCAATTATCATATCATCAACAACATCCGTTCTTCTTTTGAAGTAGTAAACGGGCGTTTCGATTACGAGCAAGCACATTTATTGGGTGGATTCAGTCTTTATATATCTATATACGTACATTATATAGTGTGTAATAGATTTTCAATACATAAATGGAATGAGGATAGGTCAGTTTTTTTCCCATTCATGTCAGTGTGTCTAAAAAAAATGTTCTGTAGTGATTTTAAATTTCCTGGAGTAAATATTTTTAGGTGTGAGAAAGGATGCTGTTCCATTTGAATTTAAGATATCATCAACCATATTTGAATTTGATAAATTTTTTTTTTTTAGTTCTGAACTGCAGAAAATTACCAATTATCATATTATCAACAACATTCTTTCTTCTTTTGAGGTAGAAAACCAGTGTTTCGATTACTTGAAAGAGGTTAAGTGATTTATGGCTGAATTCATTTGTCTATACTTTTTTACACACATAAAGTGTGTAATAGATATACAGTTCATAACTGGAATTAGAATGGGTCATATTTTTTCTTTTCTATTACGCGTGTGATAAAAAAAAAAAATGTTTTCTTGAAATTTTACGTTTCTTGGAATAAATATTTTGAGACATCAGAAAGGTTGTTGTTCCATTTTAATTTAGAATATCTTCAACCGATTTCAGTTTTGCAATTTTTTTTTTTTTAAATCGTGAACTGCAGAAAATTGCTGTTTTAATAAATGAATGAAGTTTTTCAGTTGATGCTTTGGTTTAGAGATATGCTCTAGGCCAGTCGTGCTTATCTTTAAAGATGAAAATTATCTTCAAGATTCATGATGCGTGTCTAGTTTTTTTTTTTTTTATTTATTTACATATTTTTATATATTTTTTATTCATTTATTTTTTTGAAAAAGTTACAAAGTTATCAAAGAATTTAACTTGATGTTTTAATGTAGATTATCCCAAAAATTTTATGTCTGAAATATGTAATGTTTATTTTTTATTCCTGTTTAAATGCATTTTCCCCTGAAGACTTTTTTTTTTTTTATTCATTTCGAAGGAACTATTCAAGTAAAAAAATTTCGTAAGGGTATTGTTTTAAAGTTCAATGAGCAGAAAATAGGAATTTTAAATACGTAATATGTTCAAAATATTTTAAGCTTCAAGATGCAAGTACGAAATGAAAAAATAAATTTAAAAGCTTTTTTAATTTATGAGAACGTTTAAAAGTTTTAGATAACAGTTAAACATTGGACAGAACAAAACGAATCTCGACTGTTTATCCTACATTTATATTTCTGAACCTACATGATGCTTGTTTTCTATTCCACATAACGCTGGTTAATATTTATTTTCTTTTGCTGAAAAAAGCTAATTAATTGTTGCATATCTTAATGTGAGTTAAATAAAATTATTTTATCACTTTTGTCTAATATTATATAGTTTGTATAATTTTTATATTGTATATATCTGTTTTATTCTAAAATGTGTAAATAATGTACAAAATTTGGTTATAATTCTTGATTGGTTTGGTTTATCGCTCTACGGTCATTTTATGCACATGAGGGGTTTAATAGACCGGGACCTACAGTTTAAAAAGTGGATTCCGCGCCACTAACAAACATGCATGTCATGGCCAGTATTCTAACCCGTAGCCTGTGGTATCAAAGGACAGAGAGCTAGCCACTAAATAATTCTTGAAATCAAATGGTAAAAATGCAATTTTTGTTTAGTGATGGTATAAATTTAAAAAGTGCTTCTGAGAATTAAATGCTTTGGTCTGCTATGCTATGCTGTCCTGTTTTATATGTTTGTCAAAATAATCATTAATGTTCTACATCGATAAATATTTTCTGTATATTTTCTTGTTTATAGTCATGTTTCTTTTAAAGTTCTGAAATTGTCAGAAAAATTTTACTTAAACTATTCGACAAATACTATTTTTTGGTTAAGAATTTATAGTATAAGCGAAATTTCAAACACCATAAGCAATGAATCGCTACTCCATACCGAGCCATTTCAAAGTAAGTGCCCTACTACGTAAACGCAGCAAATTCGAGAGTTATTCTGGAAGAGAATGAAATTTTTGTTTTAAATTTTCACGAATCCACACCTGACGAGTGAACTTTATGGGTGCTCCAAATGTGTAACACCGAAGGTGGAAAAGAGAGGAGTGGCTGTTCGTCCCCGGAGGGTTAATTAGACATCGTTGCAATCCTTCAAAGCCAGGGCTCCGCAGAACTCAACAACGAGAGAGCGTGGTCTTCACTACTTTCAATTTCGAATTCTAGAGCGTTTGCAATTGCCGAGTGGTGGAAGGCAGCCCCAAAACCGAGAAGAGACGTTGCGAGAACCATTACCATAATTCTGGAGTTGCAACGAAAGGTCTCGAGCTATCCATCAAGGGATCTCTTATCTGAAATCGTGCCCAGAGAACGTAACGCTTTAATTATGCTGACAAATTAGTACTGGGCGCGAGTCACGTGAGCTTTCGGCAACCCCCTTGCCCCCCTTTCCATCTTGAAATGGGGGTGCCACCTGAATTTTGAAAACTTTTACTTGGGTTTCTGCAAAATGTGAAACTGCAAAAGGGATGTTGGAATGCGAAATGTTCCACAATTTCAGAGCAATACTCGAAATACAAATTTTGCCGAAATTTAACTATCGCTACTTGGCTTGCTGATGAACCGGTTTGGAACTGGGAAGAATTTCAACGCAAACAAAGAAGGGGAGTTATTTGACTCAATAAGTTCTGTAATTTTTATGAATTCAATTATTGAAAATGTAATTTTGAACCCTATTTCTATGAAAATTTAAGTGTTATTTTATTAAGCAAATGATTTTGAAAAAAAAAAAAAAAAAAAAAATATGAATTATCTGTCAATGCTAATAAATATGTTTTCTATAGATCTCAAGAAAAATTAAGAAACTTTAAATGAGAATTAAAGATCCATTGTTAATAGTAGAAAATTTAAGTTCACTAACATAAAAATAATAAAATGTTAATAGAAAATTTAAAGTTGACTAACATATAAATAATAAATTGTTAATAACTGAATTAAACCAGAAATCCTTGAAATTTAATTCAGTAGTTTAATATCCATAATTTATTTCAAATTTAATGCAATGATATATTAAAAAATCGTATAGGAACCAGTTTATCTAGCCGGAATTTTTATTGTTTAATTTTTCTTTTCCATAACATTTTAAAATTATATTTAAGTATTCAAGAGAAGTTCTACATTTCAATACATAATTTTTTGCTATCAAAAAAAATTACATTACAATATTCTTAAATATTGCGGCAATAAATTTAGTGATCTTCAGTTCAGTTGAGAGACATGTTTTGTCATGTGCTTCACAACGTTTATGTCATTATTTATCTTCACAAGAAAATCAAGTATCTTTTTCACTTTCTGAAACAATCATCATAATTTACAAATGAAATTCACACATCTCTCATAAATTTGTAGATTTTCCTAATTTTTATTAGGCAACTTTGTGACAATTTAATTAAATGACAGTTCAACTTCAAATTGAAAACACCCAATAACTTTTTTTTTTTTTTTTTTTTTTTAAGTGCCATATGCGTAAAAGCTTTTTATCTGAACGTGGATTCTAAAAAAAGTGAGAACAAATTTGTTGCAAGACGCCCATTAATTTCGAACGGAATGGGAGTCTTCGAGAAGGTAAACAGCTTCCCGTTTGCATGCTTTTCGAAGGTGAAACATAAAAACGCCCAAACTCACGCGAAGAGCATTTATTTTACGACTGTTACGTCTACTACGTCGTATCAGACCTGAATCACCTTGATTAAGTGAATATGTCAAGCAGCAAAAGCTTTACTTCTTCAATCAGAGGGTGGAAAAAGAAAAAGAAAGAAAGAAAAGAGATTACAAAAAAGAAGAAAAAAGAATTTCTATGGTTCTGTTGTTTTGCTCCAAACACTACCTTGGCGTGATTCGCGAGTGTTAGTAACATCTTAACGTTCATTACTGACAGAGAAATGTATGCGAGTCCGGTTTCT
>BPLR01000484.1:0-47397 GCA_021605095.1 Caerostris extrusa | reverse complement strand
CTACGTATTGCTTCGGTCATTCCTGAGGATAGATTTTTGCATTAAATAATATTATATTCAACATTGTTTTTCAAATGTTTCTCGGAAAATATATGCTTTTTTATAGAAGCAGGAGCGCCAAATATATATATATATACTATGCATAAAAACCTCGTGGAAGAAATTTAGAAAAATTAAAAATAGGTTGTGAATAATATAATTAATATAATTCAGGTTGTGTAACAAAATGTGGGAAAATTTTGGCTTGGGAAAATTTGAAAATTTATTTGAGAGTGAAATATACAAATCAATGAAATCTATGTTTTGTACCACAAATCAGTTAATATGAATTATAAGTTAAAATTAATAGTATTTATCACATGATAAATTCTTTTTTATCCTTAAAATATGTTTTTTTGCGTTTAGTTTACGAAGATATTGAATTAAAATTTCCTTATACCAATAATTAAAATTCGGGGCTATATTATTTACGAAATCTGAATTATTGCTTACAAATTTTAATATGGAAAGAAAATATACAATATTAAATAGAAAAACTATATAATTATTAGTTCGTGAAAGAAATAAAAAATAAACCAGTAAGAAAAATATTTAATTATGCAATTTTTAGCTAGTGAAAGAAATTTAAAAAAAAAAAAATAATAAACCAAAAAGAAACATGGAATTTGATCCCAGGACATCGCTGACCTCCAAAACAATACCCATATATTTTAATTCTCATAATATGAATGAAAACATATTTTTATTGCAAATTATAAAAATCGAACCAAATAAAAAGAAAATTTACTGGGAATCACACAATGACCTTCATAAGATATTATCGGGTTTCCTCCTATTCATATATCAGATTTCAATTGTTTTCAAATATACAAATTACATTATTACTCTGATACAGTCATTCAAATATTGACAGCACTACTCTAGTAGATAATTCTATCAAGATTCAAGATCTCATTTGAGTTATCTTTTTATTTTTAAACGCTGGTTTCTTATTAAAATTTTTCAGTATAAAAAGCGCCTCGAATTTTGTTCCATTTTATTAGTTATTTATAATACAAGATGGATGATCATAATTAGTCTACATTGCAATATCTAGGAAAGAATTTCTGTGCCAGCTATTGTGAAACTAGAAAATTCTATTTGTACCTAAAGAAGCTCCTCTTTGATATTTATATTTATGAAATTTCATTGTCAGTTGTTTAAAATATACTAATTTTTGCATTAATATTAAAAACAGCTGTTTCTAAAGGGCTTAAGGCTTTAGCCTAAAAGAGAGGTGAAATTTTTTATGCTCAAATAACATTATGATTTTAAAAATACTCCGTATAGAAAATTAGAATATTAATTTTGTTAGAGGGTTTCTTTACAATAGTATTAGTTGGCAAATCATTTACATCTGTGTCGAAATTAAGAGAATTTTTCAGATTTTATCGATTTTCTCGAAATATATTGTAAACTCATGTTTGTGAAAATTGCAACACCATGAAGGACTTACGCGAGTGAGCTGAAATTTTCGGAAATGCAAAATAGCGCATGGTATGCAAATGAATAGAATTTCAAATCCGTTGCGCATGCGTATGCTGAAACAGCGCACTCTGAACGGCGGATGGATCCGAATAAATAGACGGCTGTAGCGAGGCGTGTATGGGCATCGGTGGTTATCTGCTAGTGGTAAACGTTAGCTCAATCGTTACTTATGCCTCTTCGACGAAAGAGAGCGAGATTTGAACAACTTACAGAGTTTGAACGGGGAGAATCATCGGCCTTCGTGAAGCTGGATTGTCTTATCGTGCAGTAGCCGCTCGTGTGCAGCGTGACAGCCGCACAGTGATGCGCCTTTGGAAGCAGTGGACAGACGAGGTGTCGGACAACTCGGAAATACGGGAGTGGATCCGCATGGCGCTGACGGACCGTACAGCTTCCTCTAGACAATTGGCAGCACAGTGGTCAATAGCTACAGGTGTTTCATTGTGTGCTTCATCAATTCGTAGACGTCTGCTGCAGCGTGAACTGCGCGCAAGGACTCCTTTATACAGGATCCCCTCTCACGCTAAACCATCGCCGCCTGCGGCTGTGGGCCGCTCAGCATAGAGACTGGCGTGCTGATTGGCAGCATGTCGTGTTTTCTGATGAATCCGCTTTAATTTGGGGTACCATGATGGCCCGCATTCGTGTCAGACGCTATGCCGGTGAACGCCACCTTCCGGGTGCATTATCGAACGCCACAGTGGACGAACACCCGGAGTTATGGTCTGGGGTGCCATAGCATATCATGGACGATCTCAATTGCTAAGAATTGTGGGCAATCTGAACAGCAACCGGTACACCAGTGAAGTTCTACATCCCCAAGCAGTTCCCTTCCTTCAAAGCTTGCCAGGCGCTATATTTCAACAGGACAATGCCCGCCCTCATATCGCTTCGGATTGTTCAATCCTTCTTTGCAACGCGGTAGGTACAGTTTCTACCTTGGCCTGCGTATTCCCGGATATGTCGCCGATTGAACATGTGTGGGATTTCGTTGGTCGGCGTCTCGCTCGTGATCCTCGTCCTGTTGCTTCTGCAGACGAACTTTGCGTGCGCATACAAACAATATGGAATGCCTTCCACAGGCAGACATTCAAAAATTTGTTTGACTTCATGCCACGTCGTGTAGCAGCACTTATTGCGGCGCGTGGTGGCTACACAAAATACTGATTCCGATCTCTTGTTATTGTTTGTTTGCTTTGAACATTAATCATTTATTTGTACCACTACCACTCACCTGTATTAAATTTCATTCAATTATGACGATTCCTTCATGGTGTTGCGATTTTCACAAACATGAGTTTACATATGGTGAGATTAATTCCTCTAAACCAGGATGCAAATATATCTAGAGTAGAATACGTAAGCGTATATGTGTGTGGGAGGTATAAGCCTCTACATTTTGGAAAAAGACGGGAGATTTTTCTATTTGGCTTCATTTGTTCGGTTTTGAAACCGAATCTCTTAGTTTCGACCCTTTTTTATTGAGTTGAATATATTTCTACTTATTTAGAATGATGCATATATTATTTAAAATATCTCTCTTAAAAATTAAGATTCATATTATAGCATGTAATATCCCTGTGAATTTATCCACTCTAAAATGAATAAGATACTTAAACTGTTAATAAATAAGATGCCAATTAAATGCTCCCACAACTCAGTCTCAGACTAAAAACAAGAACCCAAATCCTTAAAATTTGATTAAGACTTTTAAGGAATATCTTTATAGTAAAAATATGTTTTGGGAAATATTTTTAAGGAAAAAACGTAAAATGATTAAAATGAAGTCATACGCTTAAGAAAATTAATTTTGGAAATTTTATTAAGTTTCCAAGTTTAATAAATATTCAAAAAAACAAAATATTTTTATTAAAATTTATATATTTTTGATTTAATAAATTTGATGTAGAATTAAAGATTAGGCAAGAAAATTTTTAAAAATTAGTTCTTTACACAAAATTGTAAGGCATTGTATAACATCAGTCTTGGAGAAAGTATAATATTGTCTCTTTTTTTCGTTGAAATGATTATTTTATTTAATGTACAGGATAATAAAAATCTGCAGTATTTCAAATTATATATTTATCATTACTACTAAAATATTTTAAAATATAATTATTAATCTCTAAAAAATATTACAAATATAAAATCATTTTTAGCATTTAATAGAATTAAAATATATAGATATAGGGTAGCATAGACATAAAATATATTAAACATAATTTATACCTTTTATGTAGCTAAGAATTGTCAAATAATAATTATTATTTAATAGATTATAAATTTTCTTTATTATAATAAAAATAATATTAAGTACAGTTTCAATATTAATGAACATTGCCGCATTAATTCTTAATAGCATTATTGATAATGGGAATAAAAATATATTTTATTACAAACTATAAAATTGAACCAAATAAAAAGAAAGTTATCAAGAATCACACAATGACCTTCATACGATATTATCGAGGTTTCCTTTCCTATTCATGTATCTTATTTCAATTGTTTTCAAATATATAAATAACATTATTACTCTGATACAGTCATTCAAACATTGACAACGCTACTCTAGTAGATAATTCAATCAAGATTCAAGATCTCTTCTTTTTAAAAGTTATCTTTATAATTTTTATCCATTTGTTGTTGTTTTTTGAAATTTTTCAGTGTTTCTCATCCGTTTAAAAAGCCTCTAATTTACTTCCATTTTTATTAGTTGTATAATACAAAGACGGGCGATGAAAATTTATTTATATAGCATTATCTAGAACGAATTTATATGCCAAATATTGGGAAGCAAGGAAATTCTAATTGTGACTAAAGTTGCTTTGATATAGATTTATGAAATTTCATTGTCAGTTTAAAATATACCAATTTTTGTATTAATATTGAAAACACTTGTTTGTAAGTGCATTAGCTTAAACTTAAAAAAGTTAGGTAGAGATTTTTTAATGTTAAAATAACATTATGACTTTAAAAATGCTAAGTATAAAAATTAGAATATCAATTTTATTGAATACAATAATATCAGTTGGCAAACCATTTACACTTGTGTTCAAAAATTAAGAGAATTTGCATATTTTATTGATATTCTTGAAATGTATTGTACATATGGTAAGATTAATTCCTCTAAACCAGGATGCAAATATTTAGAGTAGAATACTTAAGCGTATATGTAAGAGGTATATAAAAAGAACAATTTGGTTTAGAAACCCATGTGACAATTTTCGATTTTCTTTCGTCCACACATCTCGATGATTTTTGTGTTTTCTATGTTGCTGGACTCTGTGAAATTCAAAATTAAACATTTAAAATGAGACTAATGTGGTTAATCAAAAGTGACAAATACGGGGAGGCATGGAAGCAAGACAGTCAAGTATGGATAACTTTTGGAGAATACAACTTTGGAAACACTGATGCCGAACACCATATAAAAAATGTGAAAATATCTGGTTAAAATCGTCAAAATGAAAATTAAAATTTGCCCAATAGAGTGAGGCAAACGTTAAGCTCATGATCTTCATGTGTCCTCAAGAATTCAATTTTAGGAAACGAACACACGCAAGATGTGTTGACGTTGATAGCGGGACGTTGTTTGCAAGAGACGTCCTATAGTGTGTATCCCATTCACTTTTGCAAAGCCCGTTTAGCATTCTACAGAAAACATCGATTTTGAACCAGAAATTAGTGAGGAATAGAATCATACTATTCAAGATCTAACAACTAATTTTTAGAGTATGTTTATTTAGGAGAAATATGAACTCACTTCTTACTCACCAGCCTCCGGAAAAAGAGATCATAAGGATAGCTGAGGTTTCACTTGTCTGATATCATATAGAATTGGTGCAAATAACTTCATATCCTTATTTTCGGCGACTGTTGTGACATAAGTATGAGACCTTAGATGTCTAGTTTAGTTTCTGAATGGTGCTAGTGGTCCAGATTTCTTTTTTAATGGATAAAAACGCTCATACACATAGAGCTCCTCTAGTTAATGAATTTTGGAAAGTTAATTCAGATATTTTGGCCAGCTAAACCTCCAGGCATAAATGCTTTAGAGCATGTCAGGTACGTTCTTGGAAAGGCAATTTGCTCTCTCCTCTTCTCAGAACCATTTAGGACCCAAAAGTCATTTTGCTGTAGAAGAAGGACTGACTTCCCAACGGCCCATAAACTATTTGATTTCAGTGTAAACTGATATAATAATATAATTAGAAAAGAGAATTAATACCATTCATTAATTTTTGGTAAGCTCAATTTCAGAATTTCTGGCACTCAAAAGTCACTGAATGAACATACTTGTATGCTATAATTGATGCCTGAATATTTTCTTTTTATATCTTTGCTAGTAATTAGTTTCTTTATACTTTTGATAGGTAATTATTTTCTTTATTATTTTTTGTTCATTGGTAATTCCATTTAAAATCTATGAAAATTATTAGAGTAAAATTTTCAAATAAAATTAATTTCTTTTATTCAAAACAATATTTGCCATTTATATTCATTGTTAAAACAATATTATTCATATTAAAGATAATGGCAAAATAAAAATTGCATTATCATTAAACAAAAAGAAAAAAATATATCTTGAATATTGGACTATTTATAAGTATTCAATAATATTTTAAACTTAAGAATTATTTTTTCAAGAAGTAAAATAATTCTTTATGTAATGCCTCAACTTATAATTAATAAGGAGAAAGTTTAACAAATTTTTAATACATAAATAATTTTAAATTCAGCTAGACTTGTATGTATTTACACTACAGCTAATGCCAAATTTTGAATTTTATTCTTCATTGCGTATTTAATAAATTAGACATATCAACTAATAGAAGTAATACGGAGAGTTAGTATTGATGTAACGATATGTAAAATATTTCTATTTATTACCTGTAAAAGTACTTAAAATTGGCTGATTACATAATGAGTAAATAATTTAAGGTATGAGAAAGCGAGTTAGGCACTTACAATAATATAGTCATCATTTTCAAATGACGTGCTGTAATGATCTAACGGTAGATATGTAGAAAATTCTACTTAAAATACATATGTATTATGTTTCTCTACAACCCCATATCCACATTTAGTACAATAATTTCAGAAAACCAGCTCTAAGGTTTCATCTACACTCCTCTCCGGGACAAAACCAACTCATTTTTCTGTTCTGCAGAAATTATTGTGCCCATTCCGTCATAGACAAAAGGACTTTTAGTTCGGCATCACTTGTCAGATTTCAAACCATAGAAGATTCCACAGAAACCATAGATCACATTTCAAACAGCCTCTCATTTAACGCACTATATACCAGGCCATTTCGGCTCTATGTATATTATTCTTTTTCAAAACAAATTTTATGCATAAATTATGAATAGCAAATTAAAATGTAACTTATGAATGTATAATTTATATTTTAGATAACAACAAAGAAAGAGACAGCTAGTTTCGCAGTAGTTTTTTTATTTAAAAGAAACATTCAGACAAATACAATTATAATGTTCATTCAAAGATTTTTTTTTAAATCAAAGTTTGAAAATTACTCTTCTGCAAGCTTAATACTTCAGATTACATTTTCAAATTGTTTTACAATATTAAAATGTTATTTGTGTTTCATAAAAAAATGTAACTTGAATTTTAAAAAGTTAGTCGATATTAGTAGAAAAGATCAACAATATGTAAATAGTCTTAAAAAAAGTGCAGCCATAATAAAAAAAACACCTCTATGAAACAATAAATAAAATAATTTATTCCTTATTTTTTAAAAGTATTTAAGAAAGTTTGCCCCACAATTAATGAACAACAAAAACGAATATGGATTCCAAATTGATTGGAATAATCATATACGTTTTGGTTTATAAGCGAAAACCATTAATTATAAAGATTTCAATATTTTTTCGAAAAAGATGATGCCAAATAAGAAATAAAAATTCAGTGTTTTGTTAAAAATCGAACTTTAAATGGGTCTAATCTGAAAGTGCCTGTCAATTTTGCTTTGAAAGTAGGTTTCACTCCATCAGGGAACTTTATGTCGAATTTTTGTAGAAGAGAAGTGAAGTATAAAAACATTTCCATGTTGGCCATGGACTCTCCAGGACAAACTCTTCGACCTAGAAAACACAAACAAAACATTTTATTCAATTCCTTCTATTAGTTCACACTCTCTCTATATATATCTTGTTCAAATTTTCAATCGTTAATAAAATACTTTTTTATGCACACTCAAGTTCAGATACATTTTTTTTTTTGAACTTGTAGTGGATGGCGCCAGATAAACTTAAAAAATGAATTAAAATTATTTTTAAAGGACTTTCTGCAATATAGTGAAAAAAAAAAAGTAGGAATTGACTTAAATTTTTTTTTTTATATTACTTGTTTTTTATAAACATCCAAGACATGGATGAGTAACTTGCAATCTTGTGTTTCTTTCCGTGAGAGCCATCTCAATTTATGAAAATTAAAAAAAAAAAAAAAAATTATGCTTTGAAATATTTTGCTGCAGAATTTTAAAAAAATGGAACATATTTTGATATTATTTTATCATAAATTTTAAATTAAAATTTTTTTACTGAATGCTTTTTCATGTATTTCGAGTCAAAGAAAATATTATCAAACTTATCAGATCGTTTATCAATAAGGTGACAGCTATATGACATTTTCTTCATCTTAAATATGTTTTAATTAATTTGTTTTTACGTTACCACAAGTGTTTCAGCAGCTACTGGCTATCAAAATCATTTGCCGTTGTCGAATAATTGTTTCAAGAGATAATTATATATATTATGTGACTGTTTAAGCATCTAATTTTAAAATTGCTCTCAAGGAATTAGCTTTCGTTGTATTTGGATAATGCATTAAAATGCTTAATTTAATTAGCAATATTTGTAAACAATATTTTAAGACACAAATATTAAAATAATTGAATTAAAAATGTTGTCCAAAACCTTTTGAACTGCAAAACTCAAACCAATATTAAGGCAGTAAAATAATACATAACGAAATTCTTTAATTTTCTTCATGTTTCATCATTTTGTTTTTCAATACATTTATACATATAAATGAAAAAAAAAAAATATTTTATGTTTATAAATGAAAAATTATAAAGTATTTTTTTTTTTCGTGTGTACATCGGAGAGTTGCAGTGATTAAGGCTGTCCAATTGTTTAGGCTGGGATCTGATGGCCGAGTGATGGCATCTCTTGATGGTCGGGGAAACAAGTTTCAGGCTCAGGTTCCGCCGGTGTTGTGGATGTTTGTAGTGGTTAGTGATCCATTTTAGGCTGTAGGTGCCGGTATAATATGACTGTTGAGCCTTGGGCGCATTTGCATTGGAACATTGGGCGCATTGGATAGGCTGACTACCCTACCCCATAAAAAAGTATCTCCTGTTTCGAAATATGCCAGTAGGCAGACTGCTTTGATCCACCATGGGGGTGTTGCAACAATGAAGAAGAAGTTGTTTATGTTTACCCGATATAATTAATCCATTTTTATTATTATTTAGTTCTTCGCTGAGATCAACAAATGAAATAAATCAGGATCAAAATATTGAAATATCGTGTACGTTGACGGCTAGTTGTTTGATAGCAATTAGAATTTAATTATTAATAAGCTTTTAAATTTATTTATTTTTATATTTACAATTCAATATCCAAATTTACATAATATTTAAGTTTTTTCATATTTTTTTAATATCGTTTTATTTTTATTTATTTTACACTTGTCCTATTGAGCAATTTGGTTATATGATTTTTGGTTATGATTGGCTTAATCTAATTATTCAATTTATTAGATATAGAATTTAAATTGAATTGTTGTTCTTGAATATAAATTAGTTTTTTTTTCATGAATTATGATTTCAAATTTTTTTCAGATTTTAAAATTTTTATTAAATTCTAATTTTACCAATTGAGAAAAAATCTATGGATTTCAAATTTGATTGAAGGCTTTTATATTATCAACGAAATCAATGCTAAAAGTAAAATAAAAGTTGGTTCTGTTTTTATGGTCTGGTCATTCGATAATTTAAATAATTTCAATGGTTAAAAAACAAATTTCATTGTTTAAATTAAGCAAAAATGTTATAAAAAATATAACCATAATAATAGTTTATTTTTATTAAAATAGATTATTTATATAACCTTGCATGTTAATTTCAATTGTCTAAAACAAAGTAACAAATAATTTGATTCATACTAAGAACTGTTATCAGTATCGAAATGGTTTTGAATAAACCGAAATTCTTCGTATGGGTGACTAAGCAATATTCTATTAACTGCAAGATAGTTTGAAATCTTTTTCCACAAAAGGAAATAATTTATACCAAATAAATAACACTATGAGATAATAAGCTACATTCAGTAAAAGTACTTCTTCTTTACGATGCTGAAATTTTTAAAATCGATTTGTTATCAGTCTAATATCGTGATATTACGATGCATCGATTTTATACAGATTTAAAATGCAATTTGGAATTTATTTTGAATCGTAAACAACGAAATGAGAGTTTTAACCCTCCTGATCACTATGCTTTTATAAAAAAAGTTTTTAATGATTATTTTCTAGTGTGAGTTATGTTTATTTTTGTTCTCTTTAACCCAAACTTATTTCACTTTTCCAAGAAAAATTATCCCTTTTCCCCATTTGAATTTACATATTTTATTGCAATATATGACTTCATTTAGTGCTAAATAATTAGTTTTCCTTCAAAGTAGAGTACCACATTTTTCTTGAACAATAAAGAAGAAAAATACATATCAATATATTAAATTTACTTTTATAAGTCAACAACATATATGAAAAATATTAAGAATGACATAATTAATAGTGAGCTTATAAGAAAGTAAACTAAAAAAAAAAGCATTTTGTGTGGACAGCCAGGCTATCTGATTAGATTATTTTTATTTCCTCTTATACAACATTGAAATTTAGGGCAGTTGTCCCTAAAAGTCCTCCCGATATCACCCACCAGTGGGATGTTTTTGGAAGAAGAAGCCCGATAATGTTAAGTAATAAAAATAACGTTTGTGCATCGTTATCATGTATTATCGTGTATGTGTAACTTTGCGTATTGATATTACATAATATCATAATTCCATTATTGCAGTAAATATAAAATTGATTACCTGTAGAGAACGCCAGGAAGTTGCTTGATTTCACGACAGATTTGCCATCCTTGCTCAAAAATCTTTCCGGTTGGAACTTTTCTGGTTCTTCCCAATATCGGGGATCATGGTGCGCATTCCAAAAATTAGCAATCACAACGGTGCCTTTTGGTATATCGTATCCGCCCACAGTGGTATCAGCCAGAGTGCTAGAGAGTTTAAACATAATTTAATGGCAGGAAAACAGGATACTTGAAAAATGTCTGGCTTAATTGTTCAGGATAGTAGAGTGAACCAAATTAATTGTTATTATTATTATTATTTGTTATGAAAAAATGTGCTCAAAAATGCCACGCTTAAGCACTGACGTCTAAAATATTTTAATAGTAAATAAAGTCAAAACAAAATTAAATAAAATATAGCGGGCATTTTAATAAATTCTGTTTTTACAGTAGATCTTAAATAGGGTGACACACCAGCACTAAATCTTAAAAGTTATAAGTTATCGCTAAGCTTATGTTGTTGACCCTTGAACTCACATAGCTGACGCATGCTATAGCCTAAAAACATTAGTATCCTGTAAAAACCAGTAAACATTCAGTATTCCAGTCCATTAAACATCCAGTAATCCGGTAAAATTCAGTATTCCAGTCCATTAATCATCCAGTAATCCAGTCTGTTAAAGATCCAGTAAATTTAGAACGTTTTCTGCAGCAACAGGCAATCTGGTGATGATGTTTTTGCATATAGTCAAAATGGTCTTTACTCATGGTACACTTTATATGATTCCATAAAATCCAAACTATCCACCTCAAATAATTTAGTGATTTCCATACATGGCGTCCAGTTAATGATATCATGCTGGAACCAAATCATCCTTCGAATAGACTTGGGAACATTTTTGTCCTGTTAAATATTTGTGCGTTGTTTTATATTTCAGTTGTCATGTTCTTAATTTTAACCTTCCAAATTTTCTCAACTCACTGCGCATATAATATGTGGCATTTTTCGGTAACATGTTCTACGGTAAAAAAAAAAAATTATTTTGATACTTTCATCGTTTGAAATTAGACCAGATATTTTTCTAGCACCTTTAAATATCATGAGTCAGTATAATTCAAATTCACTCAAAACAATATTATAGTTCAAATTTATTTGGACAAATTTTTTACAAATTTAGAATTACTTGATGTGATAGAATTATTTTGTATAAGCTTAGTAAATTATTTAAAATCATTATTTTAGTTTTCATTAAAATTCACCATAAATTTTTACCTTGTTTATCATTACATTTTATGAATACGTTTCATTCATTTTTAAACAAGAATTTTATGTAGTGAGAATGAATTATTTTCATTCTTTTACTTACCAGTGCATTAAGTTTAATGGAACTATGGATTTCCACCTCATGATCTCCATCATGACTGCATGAGTGTACGGCATGCTCTTCAGGTCTAAATACTCAGGACGTCTTTCAGTGCCTAAAACTTCCATTATCTCTTTTTGAACTTTCTTCTGGACATCGGGAAAGGCAGCCATGCAGTAAATAAACCACAAAATGGAAGTACGGACTGTTTCGCTACCAGCTCCAAAAAGGTCCATTACGTTGCTAATTAACATTTCATCTGGAAAAATTTTTATGTCTAATTAATTTTTTTAAATTGAAAAATAATTTACTGCTAATGACATATGAAAATTACACAAATTTTAATTAAATAATTTTTCATTAAAACATTGATATTATATGGTAAAAAAATTTTCATTTATGATTCATTTCTTTAAATCATGCTTTTCTCAACATTTTTTTAACAAACAAAAAAAAGTACTTCCTTTCAAAGAGCAAAAATATAGCCTCCGAAATATAGATTATTTTATGGCGATATATTATAGCACAGAATATTTTCAATGATGCAGACGATAATTAAACCCTATTCTGAACTGATGCCATTCATTTTTTATGAATTGATGCCATTTATTCATCCCGCCTAAATCGTTACAAAATTTTCATTTATGATTCATTTCTTTAAATCATGCTTTTCTCATCATTTTTCAACAAACAAAAAAAGTACTACAAAAAGCAAAAATATAGCCTCCGAAATGTACATCATATGTATTTTCAATGATGCAGACGATATTCAGCATCAACTGATGCCATTCATTTTTTACAAATTGATGCAATTTATTCATCCCGCCTAAATCGTTTTTAAAAATTTATGTAATCATATGTCTTTTCAGCATCATCTAACAGTAGTAAATATCATTATTTTAAATTTAACTAATAAATGTCTTTTTCTCATATACAAAAGATAGTTGTATATGAATGCCAAATGAATATTTAATTTGGCAATGTAAGTATTAATTGCGAACAAGTCATTTCAATGTTCTAATTTGTAGTTATTTGGCATGATATATGTCTAATAGAACACTTTTTTATTTTGATTTTAACTATTCTTTTTATTCATTATATTACTGTTTTTACTATTATTGCCAATTTTCCACGTATTCAAATTAAAATTATATTAAAAATTCTAGGGAACATTTCATGAGATACAAATAAATTTTAGAAAATCTATTCTTATTGCTCAAAATCAAAAGGATCCAATTTCCGATTTTGATCGTATTTCATCGACAAGAATCAATAATTTTAATCAATACAAAATTATGCTTAATCGACACCTCTTATAGGCAGATACGTATTTTGGAATAGGTAAGGAAGATAACGAAATGCTTTATATTTTTTTAATAAAAATTACTTTGTCTTCCAACCATGTGAACACATTGCTATATTAAGAGTTAAATCAAATAATAAACAAAGAATGATCTCAAAAATTAACAGATGTCCAGAAAAAAGAAGATTAACACTTCCCAAATAATACTATGGTATTCTAATTCTTCTTAATATATTTCTATTTATAGAAAAAAAGATCAACTTTTTATTTAATTTGAATAAACTTAAATTTGATAGATTTCATTTTTCTCTGTACTCACAATGAAATGTTGAATCAGATGAATTTTTTGCTTTCTGTGCATCTATTTCCAAAAAATAGCTATCTATGAAATCTCGAATGTGTCCTGGATCTAGAGTTTTCAAATGCTTGTTAACTTCTACTCTGTAAAATAAAATAAGAATAATATAAAATAAACAATTCTAGTTAGAAAACTATTTAGAATGATATGCAATGCTTTAATTGCCTATTCAAAAATATTTAATCATTTTAAAATTAGCCCATGACATTCATCCGAATGCCTAGCCAATCTATTATTGATGTCTATTGTAATCATTGTCTTCAGAAACGATAAGACTAGATGGCGATAGTGGCAACTTGTGTAAAGCGTCTCGCATTGATAGCCTGACTGTTAAATGAGAGTTTTCTTTTTCTCACATATTTCTCACTGGTGGTATCCAATACAATCACTACCTTTAAAAATAAGTAAACTCGTTGTCAATTTAGGAATCATGTATGCTCTTCTTGCATTGAAAACAAATATGCCTGTTGGAAGTTTTTTGGAGTTTTCTTTCATACGACATGCAAATGAGAACAATTATTCTTATTAAGGATTTACTTCCATCGTCTGTGGTTGGACTGTTCATGGTGTGCATAAGTGGTACACGAGGCCCACCAGCGGACACCAAAAAAGTTAAAAGATATAATTAAGTTTAATATTTAATTCAGAAATCGTCAATAATTCTAATTATCCAATAAAACAAACAAACAAAAAAACTTTTTTTTCATCAGTCTTTAACGCCAACAATTGGTGCCAACCTTTAAAAATTGATTGGCTCTATTCGTAAAATTAGTTGTAAACACTAGAGAAGAAAATTTAGAACATTAGTTTTCAATTTATTTTCCAAACTAACACTATCATGCCCTTGAAATAAATAAATTCATATTAAAAATAAAACAAATTCTTATGAAGTATTTTTCTTCTTTGATAAGAATAAAGATTTTCTTGCATAAGAATGATTGCATTATTTAACCTATTTATTTTATATTTTAGGCAAATTTTTGAAAATTTCAAATCATTAATTCTGCACAGATGTAATTAATTAATTAAAAAAAAGTAATAAAATAAAATAAAATAAAAATAATAAAATTTACCAAAACTACAAATGTTTTATTTTCTGTAACCTGATAGCGCCAGGTCATATCTCAATGTCATTTAAAATCAGGGGTAGTGTCAAATATACTTTTTTAAATTTGATATACTAGATTAAATACGGTTAAAATAATTTTGCTATTAATTTTTATTTTTAAGTAATTAAACACCGCTTAATTAAAATCTTAACTGAAATATTTTTCATAAATAATGAAATTCGCTTCTTACTTGAAAAACGCTTTAATTTTGTTGATTGCGGACAACGATCTGTCAATTCTCATGAATTTATAGTAGAATGGAATGTATGCAATCCATGGAAAGAGCGTATCGGCAGACGTCTGGCTAAAGAACTCATTTGCTTCTTCCAGGTTTTTGTCCAAAAACTGTCGATCCTTGTCGTCGTACTCGTATCTCTTTCCGAACACCAGAGCGCAGATGTTGTTGGACATGCTGGGGGATAAAGGTTCCTTCACGTCCATTGGTTTCCCATTGTGGCTCTTCAATACTTCTATAAAATGATTTATTTCGTCCATGACATCTTCTTCGATTTTTGTTTTTCCCAATCCCAGATCTTTCATCGACTGCACGACGAATCTACGTTGTTCTTTCCATGCATGAAAATCACCCCCGAAAAAGGGACTGAGGGGATTCGTAAGCTGCAAAGAGCCGATTGTAGGTCTTCCTAAGAATTCCTGCTTGTTAAAAGCTTCTTTAATGGCATCTGTTCCATGCAATATCACTATGGTGTTCGTCCCTAAGCTCACACTAAACACATCTCCATACTTCTTTCCCAATTCGATTAAATCTAAATGGAGGTTTTCAGTTAAAAATGGCAAATATCCCAGAAGAGGTAATCCCGTGGGTCCGGGCGGGAAGTTGCTTCTTGCTCTTTTTATTAGAATTCCGATAAAATAGGCAACCAAGAAACCACAGATGCCCCATAAAATTTCATATTTGTACTCTTTGATTAATGGCGTTAAATTTTCAACTTCATTTCGTAATTTTGGAATCACAGATTTAGTTAAATATTCCATTGTTAATATCTCTAGCTCTCAACACGATGGTTTTTAGATTTGAATTTAACGCCTACAACACTAAGCAAGTTACGCTTATAAACTCCTTGATAAGAAGATAGCTCTTGAAAGAGTTCGTTTTTATCAACAAAATATCTTTTTTATCTTTTATTTTTTTAAATTTAATATCTTTATGATATGACACCTAATTTAAATACAATGCTTTGCAATTAAATAAAAAAAGTAAAAAATTTTTTTGTAAAGGTGTAAGTTATAGGTGTGCCTGATATCGTATCAATTTATTTTTTCACTTTTTTGTTTAAGTAACTCTTATTTTGCCCCTCTTCATTGATATCATTTTGAAGATAATTCTTTATTTATCTTTATTTACTGTTGTCCTTGTTGTTTAGCTACAAAATACAGACTAAATTAAAGAAACAAATTGTTAAAGATCGGGAATTTACAGACTTTATAAATTCGCCAAATAAATTAGTTATAAATAAATTAGTACTCATAATCTTCAATCGTTGTAGCTTATATGTTGAATAAAAAATTTTTAATAATTTTTCTGTTTTTTATGGAACTAAAGCATATGAATCGTGCTGATATGGCATTATTTATATAAACTCGTATTTCTAAAAGATTCTCGTCCATTCTTCTTTTTGAATCTTACTAATCTTAAATACTTACTTTCTTAATATATAAAAATATAATATTATATTATGTTATATATAATCTCATTTAGGGCGCCTGATGGCCAAGTGACTAGATCTCTGGTGCTCGGTTTCGGGTTCGAGTCCCGGCGGTGCCATGGATGTTTGTAGTTTGTAATGGTTCAAAATCCACTTTAAACCGTAGGTACCCGATCTAATATGACTGTTGAGAGTTGGGAGTAAGGCTGACAACCCTACCTCGTAAAAAAAAACATTTCCTGTCCAGAAACCTGCCAGTAGGGAGACGGCCATGGCCACCATGGGGCTGTTGCGCCAATGATTATGATGATAATCTCATTTTACTTGTAACAAAAAATTGATAATATTAACCGATATAAATTAAATATAAATGTTCATGTGCTCAAATCTGAAATCTCCAAAAGTCCTTCGCCGTTTTCTTGGAAATTTTGGCACAACGTTACATTCGATTAAGCGCATGTTTTTATTTATTTTGAAAAACAATGCTATCTGTTGCGCATAAAAGCCACACACAACATACTAAATATTTACACGCAATGAGAGCGCCGTCTTTTATGCAATCATTTTTTGGGATAATGCCGAATGGCCACTTCAATGTTAAGATGACAAATCCAGTCAGTAGCGAAGAAATAAAGAAACGCAGAGCAATGAACTATTATTCATACCGATTAATGATTCGAGAGAATGAAGATAATTTATATTTTGAAATGCCGTCAATTGTTTTACCAATACTTCATAGATATGTATGTAAGAATCGAAACAGAACGTTTGATATTCATTCGTTTGAATTAGATCCAGTTTCACTCTAAAGAAAACTTTCATTTGAAGATGCAGTTGTAATGACGGTAATACAACTAATAGAAGACTGCCATTTCATATACAAGCAGTCACGCCATATGTACGAGTACGCTTGAGATTCAATACAGGCTCCAGACATATTCATTACATTCGCATGCGATCCAATTTGGGTCGATAGATTCCATGGCAAAGCATGAAGTGTTTGTGTTTTTGAGCTGATGGATTACTCAGTGGAATGGCAAAAGAGAGGATTGCCACAAGCACATATACTAATCTGACTCTATAGCGAAATCCCTTCAAACTATATTAACGATGCAATATACATTAAATTACCCGATGCCTATGTCGACAAGAAGTTGTGGCGAAAAATATGATACATGGAGCTTGAGGTACATTAATTCCATATTCATCTTGCATAATAGACGGAAATTGCTCTAAGCGATATCCTAAAGCATTAGTAACCAACACAGTTACAGGAAACGATGAATAATTAGCAGAAGATGGTTGTAAATTAACAACCATACAAATACGAAACGGTGTCATTGAAATAGACAACCCGTGTATAATATCATATACGCCTTTGCAAATAAAAAACACACATAAACGGAATACAGTAACTCCGTAAAATAGGTAAAATACATTAAGTACATAGATAAAGGAAGCGACATATTAGTTTTTGGCGTGCAACTAGGAAAAAGTTATGGGAATCTGGTCATACATATCGATGAAATCGCCCAGGCTGGAAGATACATATGCAGCAGAGAAACAGTTTGGCGAATTCTTTCATTTCAGATACATTAACGAAGTCCAGCTGTTGTTCACGTAGCATTACATATAGAAAATGAACAATGCCTTTATTTTACAGCTGCAAATGTTTAAGAAATAGCTTTGAATCCACTGGCTACAACGTTAATTGTTCTTCACGTTATGTCAAAATAAGGCGTTTGAAAACACTATTGTATTTGGAATTGCTTATGTATGCATTATACATGGAATGCAAGTAGAAAATCAATTGAACGACGCAAACGATGAGAGCGTGTCGACAAACAACCTGGCGCATTAAAAAAACTATGATAGGCAGCATACTGCAATTGAAAACGACATGCCAATTATCATATTGCGAAATATCTACCAGCTAAAGCTTTGCAATTGCACGTAGCTTGCAGTAAAAAATTAAGCAGCAACGTCAACAATTTTGACAGGATCTTTCAGAGGTGAAGATGTCCTCATTCCTCACATTCACATGATTCCAATGGATATGCTATTTCAATTTAAGAGATTGCAATTCCCAATTCGATTGGCGTTTGCAATCATCATCAACAAACTCAGTACCATTCGGCAAACCAGACAATTTCTATATCTTCACAGATAATGGAACCACACAAAAAAATTGTATACTCAGAAGCATTGGGAAATTAAATATAATAGAAACGTGGGCTTTCTCTTTCTCTTTTCTTTTTTTCCTTTTCTATTTAACCAGACTGAGGCGCAGCAACGCGTGGCCTGATACAGTTAGTATATTACAAAAAGAAAAAAATGACGCGAGATATTACATAAATACACTTATTTTTATATTAGATTTGGTTTTTGTAATAACATTGTGCAAAAAGTTGTTAGTCAAATGATTTTCGTGTGTTGTCATTTTTTTCTTGATATTCACATCTAAATATGTTTATTCAAAATCGGAGTTGATAAATGAGGCTTACACATTTCAGTGCAATATCTACTATTATTGTTAATACAACCACATCTATTTGCTCAGTGCGCTATTAAAGGAACATGCTTTGGTTATAAATAGCATTGAAATAAAAAAAATATATGTAATAAAAATCGTGTATCCAGGCTAGCATATTATTGGCGAAGGATCCCTTCTAGCCCGATAAGTTATTCTAGATAAATGCTCATTAAATAATTCATTAATATTAGAAATAATAATATTGCATTAAAGACTACTGAATGAATCACGATTATCTTATTATAATTTTTAAAATAAAATAATATGGTGATAAATAACAATAAAACTACAAGACAACTCAAAGTTTAATCCACTGACTGTAGCTGTTACTGCTTACATGTGCAAGTGTATGTGTTTAACGTGCATAAAGCATCTCGCCTCGATTGCCAGACTTTCTACTATGATTGCACCATGTTTTACTCTATGCCACACATAAATTTGAAGTAATTACCCTAACAGTCCTCCCAGAAGGCAAATATTATCGCTTATTGATAGGCTTTCCTTTGAATAAGTGGAATATGAGGCCCATCGAAGTTTAACAAGTAATTTTTTTGTTAAACTTAAGTAAAATATTATCTAAGTAAACTGTAGCACAAACTAAAAGATTAATAACTATGAAGAATTTCAAAAGTTTTTCTTTTATTTGAAAAGTCGTTTTTTAATAAGCTATTCAAATAATTTCAATATTACAATAGAAAAATATAGTAAAATTATCAACTTTTGGTACATTTTATTTGTAATTTTATCAGCACAAAAAAATTTATCGATCTGTATTGCTATCTTTGAAACAATTTTAAAAAACCTTGAAAAGATATTCTTATCAAAATATTTTTATCTCTATTAATAAAATATGCTCACATGATTTCAGTTCATTTTTTAATATTAATATTGCGTTGTCATTCTGATAAGAGCAATCAAATATTAACAATAGCATGTTAGACATTATTACTATTTTTTCCTTATCGAGTTTACATTTTCCGTGTTTTTGTATTTATTAATTTCCGATTATTGTTTTAATATTATCGAATTCTGATAAACCATACTTTTCTTAAACTCGAACAAGTGAAAGTTTCGACTAAACAGGCATTTCCATCACAAAAATGATCCAAAAGCACTGAAAATTATGAAACAAAATCAGTGTTAAAGAAAATATTAAAAATACACGCAGAATTTTTGTTTGAAATAAATGTCCATTTACATGATTTAATGGTAAGCAAAAGAATCCATAATTTTTCATTTCACCCATATCTTGACCCAGTGGTAACGTGATCAGCTACCGTGAAGGAGTACCTACATTCGAATTTTCTGGTTGCTTACATTTTAGTCACTGCTTTTAGAAACTACGTTTGGTCATTTAGAACACTACGGTCATTGGTCATTTTGTGAACACTTTACGCTAATTATACCGGGACCTACAGTTTAACATGGATTCCGAACCACTATCAAACATCCATGCCACCGCCAGGATTCGAAGCTGAAGCCTGTGGTACCAAAGGCCAGAGCACTAGCCAATTGGACATATGACCGCTTTAGAAACTAGAAGACTCGTTGGAAACTAAAACAAAGTATTTAAAGTGTCTTGCATCAATCGTCAGATGGCCTGCTGGGAGTATTTACGAAATTTTTGCCCTACGAATGAGAGGCATTTACCCCTAAAAGTCATTCAGGTAAGGGCAATGTCCTTCCCTTCATCACAGGTAAGGGGTCCTGTTCATTACATCCTACATCAGTCTCACCATTGTTCAACAACAACAAAAACAAATGTTTACTTTTACATAAAAATTCTTTTTCTGGTTTCCACCCTTTTGTTAAGGAGGACAACATCTAATGCTACTTCTTAACGAAATACGAACTAATATTTTTCTTTTCAACGTTTTAATGTTCGATATTATTAATGTAATATCTAAGAAAACCGACATTGTTTTTGCTGCAGTTTGGATGGAAACGCCTGCCGTTTCTTTTGCCGGCTTTCAGGGAAGAGGAATTATCATTCGGCCTGGTGTTGGTTTTTAGTCACGCCTCAAAGGATTTACGACCTTCCGAAAAACGATCTGGATGCTCTCTCATCTAGGATGGGGATAACGGGGATTGGTTTTCGAGTTCAAATTGCGACGTTCGGGAGCAGAAGAAAGTCTTGTCACAGGTTTCAAACAGGACGTAGCTTAAAAGCTTAATTAACCACATCTCTATGAAGCAAAAGTAAAACTGAGGTGGCAAGCGAAGAAGAAATGTCAAAAATACGTACGGAAGCATGAGAACACGCAATAAAATCTCGGCGGTTTAAGTCAATCTCGGATTGTTGACATTCTTGTGTCTAATTTTTATAGATTCAAGATTCATATAGTATATCACGAAAATCTTTGAGAGACAATGGAGAGTTATTGACTTTTAATAAGAATTTAATCGTAACGTGCATCGTAACGTGAATTGATCCCAACCACCAAGTCATTATCAATGTGTACAGCAATAGCATGATAGACTGCTAAAAGCAGCGATTGTAATGCAACCCGTAATGGGAAATGAATGCCTATCCTGCTGCATGCTAACTAATACACATTATTACTGAGCCATGAATATAGCATATTTATCTTATTAAAGCAGGATTTTACGAACTTAATTCCTTTACTACATTAAAATAATTACTTTATAACTATTTTCATTTAAAATCAATTATTCTTCCTACGTTAAGTTACAGATAAAAAAATATATTTCTATGAACTTAATGAAAATAACTTATATTCCTTTATATTCTTCTCAGAAAAAATTTTCCTTATGTAAAAAAAAAATTTACATAAAGAAGAATTTCTCTGAGAATAATAATTTAGAATTACATGTATTCTATATTATTATTAAAAATTATGCTCAGAACTACTCTTGAATAGTTTCACAAAATATCACACGGAAAGTTTTTTTTTTTTTTTTTTTAATCTACATTAATGTATATCATGAAAATAACTTTTACATTTTTGTTCACAATGCAGAGGCACACACACACACTATTTTATATTTCTCCTCGAAAACAAAAGTCTAAACATCTGAATTATCTTTTCATTTTAACAATAGTTATTTTCTTCTTTTACATGGTTCTTTTCAATTTATTTTTTAAATGTTTCGTTCTTCATTACGTCATTTTTGCGATTTTTTAAAAACCAATATATATATATATATATATATATATATATACACGATATTCTTGATTTTAATACTATTCTTTACTAATGTTTTAGTGTAAAGTAAAGTATAGCTTTTCTATATAGAGATAAACAAATCCTCTAAATAATTAGACAATTTTCGAAATCAAACCTTTATAGTATAAATAAATGCTATAAGATTTATTTAAATAATTTTTTTGAAATGTAACTTAATTGAAAGACGAAATCGCGGAAAAACGGCCTCATTTGAAGAAAGAAGAAAGTGCTGTTTCATCAAGAAAATGCACCGTGTCACAAATCAATGAACACGATGGCAAAATTGCATGAATTGGGCTTCGAATTGCTTCCGCATCCACCGCATTCTCCAGATCTTGCCCCCAGCGACTTTTTCCTGTTCTCAGACCTCAAGAGGATGCTCGCTGGACAGAACTTTCGCGCCGATGAAGAGGTAATCGCCGAAACTGAAGCCTATTTTAAGGCTAAAGACAAATTGTACTATAAAAAATGGTATCGAAAAATTGTATGACCGCTATAATCGTTGTATCGCCTATATTGAATAATAAAATCAAATTCTATAAAAAAAAAAAAAAAAGATTTTTCTATGTTAGCCTACGAACTCCTGATAGTTTGAATGATTGGCTGATGTTCTGCGACAAGCGATCTTAATATTTGATGTAAATGTAACTAAAGAATTTAATAATGTACTGTCCAAACCCTCACATTTGAATATATGAGAATTTAAAATGGCTTTCAACTGTTCATAAAATGTTACTAAAAAGCACCGGCTAATTGAAAATGGGCAAGCGATCACGTCTCCTATTGATTGACGTTCTACTGTGTGAGAGTTTAGTGCATGGAGGGAAATCATCTTTAAAGTGCATGTCAAGGGTTTATTTCGTTTTATTCAACGTGAAGCAAACCAACTTGCCAGGCTTACAATAAATTAATAATGCACATGACCTTCAGCGAAATTGTTTGCGTGAGAGAAAAAAATATATAACTGCAAATAATGCTGGTTGTGATGAAAAAAAAGGTTTGCATGATTTATAGAACTAAGATGCAGAGGATAAATGTTGGGCTGAGTACAGCGATAAACACAATAATTGAGTGGCAATTACGGTTTGTTCCACGTGGAAGATAACGAGACAAGCCCGTCTGATAAAATCTTAAGGGGGACTTGGTTTACCTGTATTTGAAAGATTCTATTGTATTAAAAATATCCGAAATTGGGAAAATAATTTTAAAAAACCAAAGATTTAAAAATATAGATTAAGATTAATAAATGACATCAAAAGATTGATTAGTAAAATAATGCTTATGATAAATTGATAACAAACGAATTATATCTTCATTACTCGAATGAGGCTAATAATTTTCAAACTTTTTGTATTTTAATCTTATATATACTTCAAAAGTTGTCCCTTTTTTAGATATATATCTCGATAAGTGACGACCTTCCTCTGTATCTGGAAAAGTAAATATTTTGTAGATTTTGTATATTTATCATTTTGATTATATCACGAAATTTTGATTATAAGCTGATATGATAAGCTTTCCTCTTTTATGGATCCTGAAGGAAATGATTTTACAAACATCTTTAAAAAACGTAGTTTAAATTATATTTATAAAAGTAAATCTAAAAGAATTTGGACAAATTCGAATAATGTGGTGTTATTAAAATAATAAAATCAAACTATAGCACTGTTTTTCATTTATTTATTTATTTTATTTTATTTATTTATTTATTTATTTTTTTGCCCGAGAATCAGTTAAAGATTAAAGAAAAATATAAAGAAAACAAAATATAAATAGTTAAGCTTGTTCCATTTTCACGAAATGATGATCTGGTTAAACATTTTCCTTGAACAATCATCAGAATACTTCACTGCTTCAGTAAAAATCGCACTTTAAATGGTTCCAATCTGTAGGTGATAGTTAGTTTTGCTTCGAATGTAGGTTTCATTCCTTCAGGTAATTTTATGTCGAATTTTTGTAGGATCGAAGTGAAGTATAAAAATATTTCCATGTAAGCCATGGATTCTCCTGGACAAACTCTTCGTCCTAAAAATATTTATAAAACAATTATAGATTATATTTTTTTATCTTTTTTTTCGTAGTGAAACATCATTTCTTTGTTCTCGCAAACTACATTTTCTAGCGATTTATGTCATTTATCATTTATTTTATATTTTATTATTTTATCTTTTATTATACAATCATGTCATGAATATATATTGTTGTTGTACGGATAAGAAACAATATCTATAATGTATTGCGGTAGACTATTATTTGAGATCAATTACAACAAAGATAATTTTTAATTGGTTCGATATGAAATAATTTATTTGGTTGAATTAATAAATTTGCTACAAACTATTAAATCTGTGATGTTGATTACAGTTGTCATTTATAAATTTTTGATTGGTGAGAAACCATTTTTTTATTTATGAATTATGACTAAATTTCATTCATACCTTTCCAAGAAATATAAAAAAAATTTTTTTAATTATTGGCGAATGAATTTTAGATTTCGAAACATTATTGCAATTTTAGACATTATAACGAATGCAAAAATTACATACCTAAAGAAAACGGCATGAAGTTGCTGGATTTCACAACAGATTTGCCATCCTCGCTCAAAAACCTTTCTGGCTTGAATTTATGGGGTTCATTCCAATATCGAGGATCATGGTGAGCATTCCATAAGTTTGCTATCACAGTAGTTCCTTTTGGTATATCGTATCCACCCACTTTGGTATCAGCCATAGCACTATAAAAATGAAATAAAATTTAAAGAAAGTATATTTTAGCAAACCATTTAGAAACACACAGCAACTACTCCACATCACAATAAAATCTGATCCACATCACAACAATTGCCTGATTTTCACCTTTGTTTTTCAAAAGATATTTTCTTGAGTTAAACATGAGGTCATTTCTTCAGGTCTTATTATCCATAACACCGAATATCTGCTGTCAGAGTTGGGTGACAAGCTGTTCTCATTAGTGCAGAACACTAATTGCATGTAATTATAACTAAACACAACACTTTTTATCTGTTATTAAATTTGTGTGATAGGTTGTTATTATAAAATAATATACACTCCTTTCTTCTGTGAAAGAAATACCACAGCTCTTCCCTTAGGAAAAATGCTACTGCCTGATTCTCTCTCTCTCTCTCTGTACTTTTTGTTGTTTTTGTATTCTATTAAGAACCAAAACTGATGGGCTTACGATTTCTTAATGCTTGTGATATTAAATTCATGTGTTGTGGCGTTATCAAAAAACTGTAAATTCAAATAAACTGAGTTGCTGTTTGACTTGATTTCACTAATTCACTAGATGAAAACAGAATCGGGGTGATTCATAGGTACTGCTTAATTGACATACTTCTGAAACTGATTTTCGCATAAAATTAATATTAATGGCAACAAAATTGAGTAAATAAACCACGTAAGCAAATTAAGATTTTCTTTAAGAAGACCGTTATAATTATTCACATAAACTCAATGTATTTCTTTTTTTTAAAATAATACTTTTATTACTTACTAGTGTGCTAAATTTAGTGGGACTATAGTTTTCCACCTCATAATTTCCATGATAATTGCATGAGTGTACGGCATGCATTTCATATTTAAATATTCAGGCCTTCTTTCTGTACCTATAACTTCCAATATCTCTTGCTGAACCTTTTTTTGCACCTCTGGATATGCTGCCATGATGTAAATAAACCACAAAATCGATGTGCGAACCGTCTCACTGCCGGCACCGAAAACGTCTGTAACACTGCTTACCAACATTTCGTCTGAAAGATAAAAACAGTGCATTGCTAAAACTGAATCGTTTTGTTTATTCAAGTTCAGTAAAAATGTATTAAATAAATAACCACTGAAAAAAATTAGTGTATTTTTTAAACATTATTTTTAATCATCACAGAATTAAATAATCTTGAAAAAAAGGCAACTCAAACAGATGTGATTACAACACAGGCCACAAACAATTATCAGAAGATGGGTTAAACAAGATGGGCTTCCACCTGATTCTAAAACTTCACGTTGCAGAACGCTAACCAGAAGAAAACCTGTTCTGCTGTACATTGTAGCTTCTGAATGTATGACACTGCCCCACATGAAATTTTATTACATAGTGGAAATCCATCTACATTCTTTCAATGATACTTTAATGCTGCAGTACGAAGGCATTTAGAAGTTACCACGGAGTTTCTCGAAAGGGATGTAGGTTTTCAGAGGTGTGGAATTGGAGAAGGTTTGGTTTGTGCACACAAGGGCTAAACAGATAGTGCAAATATTTACTTTTGTAGAGGAAAATAAAAAAAAAAAGAAATGTTCATACTTACAACTAAAAGTTGTATTTGGATTTTTGGCTTTCTGGGAATCCATTTCCAAAAAATAGCTGTCAATAAAATCACGAATGTGTCCCGGATCTAAAGTTTTTAAATGCTTGTCTAACTCTTTCCTATGAAATGAATAACAAAATGAATATCATTTTGAAATTGTGTTTAAATATTTATAAATATGCAACTAATATTTTAATTCAGTAAATTAATATTTCTTACTAATATGTATAATTAGAATGTAACATAAAATTGATAAACGCATCACCTCATAAACGATTTCAAATTGTTGAATGCAATCAGTGATCTTTCGACTTTCAGAAATTTCAAATAAAAAGGAATGTATCGAAGAAATGGGAAAAGAGTGTCAGAAGAAGTCTGGGTGATGGACTCGTTTACTTCTTCCAAGTTACTATCCAAAAACTGTCGATCCTTGTCATCGTATTTGTATCTCTTTCCAAACACCAAAGCGCAGATATTATTGGACATACTTGGAGATAAAGGTCCTTTTACGTCCATTGGTTCACCATTTTTAAGTCTTAGTACTTCGATAAAATGGTTTATTTCATCCTTTAAGAAAATAAAATAAAATGGTAATATTATTATTTATTAATGGTAATAAAACAGTTACCAGTCTTATGTTACAAATTTAATAATTTTATTAAACTAAATTATTTAACTTTTTAAATGAAAATTTAGTTAAACCAAAGTTAGAATAACTATGTTTTCCCTATCATATCCATCATTTTGCAGAAAAGATTAAATTATTCAAAATACGATAAAAAAAAAAGAAAAAATGAGATTGTAAGATTTTTTTTTTTTTTTTTTTTTTTTGTTCTTTTACATAAAAAAAAAAAAGTTTTATAAGTGTATTATGAACAGCTCCTAAAGAATGATTGTCAAAAGTTATAATCTTCCGAGATGACTTTCAGGTGTAAGTACTCCACTTTTTATATCATACTATAGAAAATCTCAAAACACACAGCCAAAGATTCAATTCGCCATTAGAACCTCCACAGAAAATTTCACTCGTTTTTGTAAGCCATGACTGAAATTACCAAGATTTTGCCAGAGAATTCAAACCTTCACTTTCCTTCAAAGAGTAAGAAAACTTGGCCCAATGATAGCTGTGGAAGCACTGAAATTCTGGGTAAACTTTATTTCAAGATTGAGAAAAAAAAATTTTTTTTTTCCAATAAGATTTCGTTGTCATGCAACATCCCAGATAAATTATATTTTAATATTTCGAATACGAGAAGATACATGATTTGGTTTGGTTTATCGCTCTACGTTCATTTTGTGCACACTTTGGTCTAATTCGACCGGGACCTACAGTTTAACGTTGATTCCGAACCCCTCACAAACATCCATGCTAACGCCAGGTTTCGAATCTGAAGCATGTGGTAGCAAAAACCAGAGAAACTAACCAATTGGCCATCAGGCAGCAGAAGATGCATGAAGCTATTATTTTTTTTAATTAACTGGTGTCAGACTTTAACTTTCCAACGATATTAAATTTTGCATATTCATTGTAAATAAAAACATTATTTTTTTTTCAGATTGCAATTTTTTTTTCCTTACCATGACATCATCTTCGATTTTTGTTTTTCCCAGTCCCAGATCTTTCATTGAGTGTACCACAAATTTCCGTTGTTCCTTCCATGCGTGGAAGTCACCACCAAAAGGGACCTAAAATTGATTCAAAATTAATGAATGTACTTTAAATGTAAGCATTTATTATATATTTATATACATTTTTTTATTAATTTTTTAATACCACATATCTTAAGAATGAATGGGAGTCAATCTTCATGTTTAGAAAATTACAAAAGTTTGCGCTACTGTGTATGTTGAAAATTTCATTATGTTTGTACTTTGAGGAATGAGTCTTAAGTCTTTCCATGACCTAGTTTAGCAAAATACTCGTATCTCAAATCTATTTTCCTCGTTAAGGTTCTTTGAAAAGAAATTAATTCGTTTACTAAACCTGAAGAAAAAAAAACCACTCCTACTTTTTTTTTAATAACAATGAATTGCAAAAACAAATGTATTACAAAATAAATGTATATGAGCAAATATTATATACAAACAAAATAAAGTCAAATACTTGTAAAAGAGAATCTAAAGAAAATTAATCGTTTTAAAAATCTAAAAACACGCTTTTAAAATTAATCAATCTAAAAAGTAAAAAAAAACTGTTAACATAAGGATAAAATTACTGACAAGAAAATGAATGTCACCGTTCTAAAAGCGTGGGGTGTTCGATATCAATCGTTATAATTTTTCACTAGTTTCATTCCGAAATGCAGAGTTTGTTTAAAAATGTCATACAAAGCACCCCACGCTTTTAGAACAGTGACATTCATTTTTCTCGTCAGTCATTTTATTCTTATGTTAACAATTATTTTTCACTTTTTAGGTTGATTAAATCTAAGAGCGTGTTTTTTAGTTTTTTTAAACTATTAATTTATTTTTTACTTTTTAGTTTGATTAACTATTTTTTTTTAAACTATTAATTTATTTTTTACTTTTTAGTTTGATTAACTCTAAAAGCGTATTTTAAACTATTAATTTATTTACTTTTTAGTTTGATTAACTCTAAAAGCCTGTTTTTAGTGTTTTTAAACTGTAATATTTAAATGAGGTCCCGGTACGGAGGACTGGAACTATAGTTCTTACAATAATTTAATTGTGAGTAAAACAAAGGCTAAATGTGAATATGCCGAGCCAGCCAGGGATTCGAACAGGGAACCTCCGAATCAGGCGCGTTATCCGTTGTGCCGCTGTCCCACGTAGGTTTGAATATCTGAAAGATGTCTGTAAATGTTTCTTTGCAGCTTAAATAGTGTGTATGAGGAGAAGCAGATCTCAGGGGAAAATGATGCGCCGATCAAGTTGACTTTTCAAAGGCTGTGTGTTTTAATCACTAATCCTGGCGATCCTAATCATGATGAGATAAGAAACTTATCAAAATATTTTAGTGTCTTCGGTCCTTGATGAGTCTACAACGTTTAAATTAAATCGGATCGCTTAAAGTAGGGCAAAATCGAGCCCAAAGAGTCAGTTACATACATACAAACAAACATACAGGCGAAACTAATAAAAGCGTATTAAAAAAAAAACAGACGTTGGGGGATTAGTGTATCATATGAATATTTTCCCTCACTTTACTTTTTGCTTAGTGCAACGTAGGTCCACCTCCTCGTGGTGCAAGTACGGGCAACGTCTGGAGTGATACCAAGGCATAATCCATAATTCGCCCACGTGAAATACGACAAAATGATCTACAATTACGGCCCTCACTCTATATTATAATCACGTATTAGTCTAAATTAACACATATTTTTAAGTAACAGCTCTAAAAATTAATAAATTCTCGGCACACGGTAACGTGTACCGCTAATGTGCAGAAAATCTCTGGTTCGAATTAGTTGAAAAAGTCCGTTGCATTCCTTGCTTCAGAAACGAGGAAACTCGATGGAAAGTGTGACAGCTTGTGTGAGAACTTTGCATCTATTACTTGATGAAAGTTTTCAGGTTTTAATCCATACGACACTCAAATCTGAAGCAGTTAAAGACGAATCGGAAGCCTTCATTGCTCTTAGGTGATGAAATCTTCCGACTGAACTTTTAGGTAATTAGGTGATTATCCTTAGGTTTGTAAGTTTGGATATATATTAATGAGTTGTTCATGGAGTATATAAGTAGGGATTACGAAGCCCGTACATGTACAATAAAAATGAATCAGCCATTTTGAATCAGCAAAAATGAATCAGCCAATTTAAATTATCAATGAATCAGACAAAAAGAATCAAAAAATTATCAATGAATCAGACAAAAAAGAATCAATTTAAATTATCAATGAATCAGACAAAAAGAATCAGATTTAAAAGTAATGAATCAAAAAATGAATCAGCCAAATCACAAATTATGTAATTATTTTCAACTTACTTAGAGAGTTTATTAATTCCAATGAACTGATTGGAGGTCTTGACAACAGTTCTGGTTTTATTCATAGCTTCTTTAATGACTTCTGGTCCATGTAATATCACTGTGTTTTGCATTCCCAAAGTTACACTGTGTATGAAAAAAAACAAGTATTAGAATTTTTTTAAAAATTTTCTTTGCTATTATGAGAATATTTTATTACCGTAAACATACTTATTATACCAATGATAATTCGAAATCTAATAATTCTAATAATCTCTTCATGGCTTTTGTAACAATACAGAAAGCCCTTTTAGGGAAAATAAAATATTTTTGTTTGGAAGTGTTACACAATATTTTGATAATACTTGAAGTATTGATAATAAAAAAATTACAATAAAATTTCCTTTGATTTGTATTCTAACTAAATACACTATAAATTTGTAAGGAAGATAAAACCGAAAATCACGTCGATGTCACTGAATATGGAATTTTCTCTGTCACTATGATTATTATTATACTATGATAAAAAAAAATAAATAACAATAAATTTTTATCACTAGAAAATAAGGTAACAGAAAATCAGATTTTTTTAAATAAAAAAACGTAATTTTTAAAAATTATTAAAAATGAGCATTAACGTAATTGCTCAATTTTTTTAATAATTTTTTAAAAATTACGTTTTTAACATGATAAAAATTTATTGTTATTTATTTTTGGCATCATATTTTCAATAACAATCATAGTGACATATCAGTAAATTCCATATTCAGCTGATTTCATTTTCGTTTATCTTCCTTACAGAACACTTTAGACCAGATACAAATCAAAGGAAATCTGATAATATTTTCAATTATCAATACTTCAAATGTTAATAAGTGGCACTTCAAACAAAAAAGTATTTTATTTTTCAAGCTTTTCTGTATTGTTAGCGTATGAAAGCATTATTAGGAGTATTAGATTACAGTTATAATTTAGTATGTAAGTAATGTTTGTAATAAATATTCTCATAATAACAAAGAAAGTACAAAAAAATTCTGTTTCTGTTTTCATTCTGATATTAACAGCAGAATGCAAAACACAGTATTCCATGGACCAGAGTCATTAAGAAAGCTATGAATAAACCAATCAAAGGTTGCATCCAGTTAAATTGGAGTAATGGAACTTCTCAAAGTAAAGTTGAAAATGAGTCACATAATTTGTACTGATTCTTATTCCATGCAGGACGTTGATAGGGCTGGTGTGCATTCTTTTGTCTGATTCATTGATAATTTAGGGTGGCTGATTCCACACAAATGTGATTCATTGATAATTTAAATTGGCTGATTATTTTGCTGATTAAAATATTTGATTATTTTTATGCTGCATGTACGGGCTTCATGTTCTCCATGAACTAACTCGTAGCTATATATCCACTTTAGAGCAGGATGTCACTGGTACCTAAAGAGTTGATCGAATTTCATCACCTAAAACGTGGCTTCCATTAGATCTTTTGGCTTTGCTTTCGGGCCCAGCTATAGTGCTCAGGTCATTTGCAGAAAGCACTCATCAATGTCGAATCAGGGTTCTCCACACAGCTCATTCTTTCCATCGAGTTTCGTTTCCCAAGCAGTCAATTAGCCTACACATGTGTGCGACCACCGTGTAAAAATTATTAATTTTAGAGCTGTTACCAAATATGTGTTAGTGTTCAATGTGTTACAATAGAGTGAGCCATAGTCATAGTCGACCTGATAAACTGACCGTGGGCGGAAACCATGGTTATACCTTATTAGACGTTGCCGTACTTCCTGAAGGTGGACGTTACGCACTAAGCAAGTAAAGTGAGGAAAATATTCATATGATACACTAATCTGGCATTCTCTTTTTAATACGCTTTATTAGTTTCGCCGCATATTTGTTTGCCTTGACTTGGCCTGCTGAAGCTCGACACGCTCCCCACTAAGCGATCGATTTAATTTAAACGTTGCCAGGCATCAAAGACCAGGCCTGCTAAATGTGATGGTTTCTTATCTCATCATGTTAAGTCGCCAGTTCATTAAAACACACGGCAGAATCAGCTTGATATCGGCAGCATCCTGAGAGTCTGCTTCTCCTCATACACATGACTAGCTTTACTGCAAGAAGCTCTTTACCAGACATCTCGAGATATTCAAACTTAAAATGGGGCTTACAGCTTTGCCCTGTAACATACCTGTTCAGTTCTATTAAATCACAACACAGCTCATTATTTTAGCAGCTGACACTACAGGCAGATATTTTGTAAGAACTACTCAGTCCTCAACACCGGACCTCATTTATATTTTGATTTAAAAAAACTTTAAAAACGAGCTGCCAATCCAAACTAAAAGTAAATAAAATTAAATAGTTAAAATACACTTTTAAATAATCAAACTAAAGAAAGTAAAAATAGATTAACAATTTAAAAAAATAGTTAGTAACAAAAGTAAAAAAATAAATTAATAGTTTAAAAAAGAAACTAAAAAACACCTCTTAGATTTAATCAACCTAAAAAGTGAAAAATAAATGTTAACATAAAAGAATAAAATGACTGACCTTTGAGAAAATGAATGTCACTTTGTTCTAAGCTACAGTAGAGTTCTGCTTTTTGTATGACGATGCAAACAATACGTTCGGAATGGCTTTGGTGAAAAATTGCACAACGATTGATCGGGCGCCACTTTAGAACAGTGACATTCGACTGTGTCGTGGTATTATCCTTATGTTAACGGTTTTGCTGATTGAAAAGCGTCGAATTTTCAGATTTTTAAAGCGATCATTACTGCTAGTCTCTTTACAATGCTGACTTTTATTTTGTTTGTCTATATGTTGCTCTGCATTATTTTATGTCATTTGTTTTGCAATTGTGTTATTAAAAGTAGGAGATGATTTCTTCGGGTAGCAAACAGTATTCTTTTCAAAAGACACTGGCTGAGAAGATATGATTTGAAGATCTGATATTTCCTAGCAAACAGGTCGTGAAAGAACAAGACTCATTCTCAGTAACATAATGAGGCGCAACCTGCAACAACACAAACATATTCAAACATAGACCGACTCCCATTCATTCTTAGATACAATGGTAATAAATTAATAAAAGAAATGTATGTCGTGATCATTAATTTTGAATCAATTTTAGATCCTTTTGTGTTGACTTCCCGCATGGAAGGAACAACGGAAATGATGCCTCAATAGTCTGGACAGAGCTTGAAATCGTGTGATATGGTAGCGATCTGAAAATATCGTTTTATTACAGTAGTGTAAGACTAATAAGTGAAAGATAAGTCTGTTTCTCAAAATGTGCTCATGCATCTTCTGCTACGATATTATTATTATTTCTCTGTTTGCTACCACGAGGCTTCAGGTCAGGCTTTTTCCATAGCGTTACGTGGATGTTTGTAGAGTTCGCGGTCGAATAGACAAGTATTGCACCGTGAACGTGAAACGTAAAACCAAACCAATCATCAGTAATCTAAAACATATTCAAAAATGTATTAAAATATATTTATCTCAAGGATGTTGCATTTAACAAGAATCTGTGGAAAATTTTTCTCAATCTTAGTAAAGTTGCCGACTCACCTGATTGAGGACCTCTTTACTCTTTGGAGAAGTGAGGTTTGAGTCTCTGGCATTTCGGTCATGGCAATGGCAGTGGTATCTTTCCCAACAACAATGTTTGGGTACTGCATGGTAGATATAAAACAAGAACCTTACACACGAGTCATCTCAGAAGATTACTTTGACAATCGTCTTTGGGAGCTTTGTTCATAACTACACTTATAAAACTGATTTTTTACATGTGAAACAGGCAAACAGAATATTTTGTCTCATTTTCTTTTTATGGTATTTTGAGCAATTTAATCTTTTGCAAAATGATGATAAGGAAAACATCAGATTATTCTAACTTTAGTTTAACTTTCATTTAAAAAGTTAAATAGTAGTTTAATAAAATTATTAAATTTATGACATAAAACTGACAGCATACGATAATATAATAATATTACCATTTTGTATTTCTTAAGAGGATAAACCATTTTATCGAAATATGAACTTAAAAACCAGTGAACCAATGGACGTAAAAGACCTTTCTCCAGTGTGTGGCAGTGCTGAAGAGATACAGACTCGACGGATCGACGGTTTTGGATGGTAACTGGAAGAGTAGCAGTCCATCACAGACTTCTTCTGTTGCTCTTTCCCCATTTCTTCGATACGATCTTTGTGAGGCCCTACGGAGTCGAGATCGTGACCATTAAACAGGCCCAATCATTTATGAATTGATAAATTTATCAGGCACATGGCATTCTAATTATACATGTGTAAATATTAATTTGAATAAATCAATGGTGCATATTTATAAATATTTAAACACAATTCATTTTGATGAGGGTCATTCAAGCATTTAAAGCTTAGATCGAGACACATTCATCATTTGTCGACAACTCACACGAAAGCCAAATCCAAATACCTTTGGTTGTAGTAATGAACATTTCTTTTATTTTCCTCAAAAAAAGCAAATGTTCTTTAATGTTGCCCACTGTGTCACAAACAAACCTTCTCCAATTCCACACACTCTGAAACCTACCATCCCTAGAAACTTTCATGACACTCATAAAATATCCGTGAAAGAATAACAGATGAGATTTCACTGTATAATAATTTCTGTGAAGGCTAATCTCTAAAAACTAAAAATGTACAGCAAAGAACAAGGTTTCTTCTGGTGCTGTCTGCTGTGGAGTAGTCGCCTCTTGTTTGTATCTTCTGATATTGTTTGTGGCCTGTGTTCTGTATTTAATTACTTTTTTCAGATAGTACTAATAAAATACTTCATTTTCAGTGGTATTATTTAATGCATTTTTACTGAGCAGATAAACAAAACGGTCGGCCCAGCAATGCGCTGTTTATCTTTCGAACGCGAAATGTGGTAGCGAGTGTTGAACGTTTTCGGTGCTTACGGTATGCTTATCGTACGTGGTTTATTACATCCGTAACGTATCAGGAGTGCGTTCGGCGCAGAAGATATTGAAGTTAGGCAGAAGGCCTGAATGTTATGAGAATGCATGCCGTACACTCATGCAATTATCATGGAGGTGAATTGAAAAAACTACTGGTCCCAATAAGTAATAAGTATTATTTACAAAAAAAGAAGAGTTCGTGAGTTTATGTGAAGATAATATAACGGTCTTCTTAAGAAAATGTAATTTTGCGTGGTTTATTTACTCCATTTTGTTGCCATTAATACCAATTTTTATGCGAAACTCAGTGGCAGTACTATAGTCACGATTCTGTTTTCATCAGTGATGAGTCAGATCAAGCAAACAATTAGTTACAGTTTTTAATGGCACAGCTGGAGATTTAATATCTGCAGAAAGCATTAGTGGTAAGCCATCTGTTTTTGGTTCTGTAAGAATACAAAAACAAAAACCACTGAGGCGTAACATTTTTCCTGACTGTGTTTCTTTCTGCAGGAAAAATATATTATATAATAATATTCTCTTTCAAAGTAACAACGAATAAAAAAAGTGTTTAAATAGTTAATCTCATTACATCTGAGTAATGGCCAGCTTTGTCACCCAACTCTGACGCGATCAAGTGTATGAAGACGCTGGAAAATGTTTCATGTTCAACTAAATCTTTTGAAAAACAGTATCAGTGTGAAATTTGTGATGTGGATCAGATTTTATTGTGATGTGGAGAGTGAGTTACTGTGTTTCTAAATGTTTGCTAGTCTCACTAATTTTTCATTTATGAACAACATGGCCCAATATCTCTCACCCAAGGCGAAAGTTTTGACCAGGAACACTGGCCAGATGGCAAACTGCTTCACCATATTCTGGGGCAGACTCCAGCCGAAAGATTTTGACGAGGAGCAAGCTCTGTGTGTGAAATCGGCTGGCTTCATGCCGTTTGCTAGGTATGATTTGCATTCATCTGTATTTAAAATTACAATAATGTTTTCGAAATCTAAATTCGTTAATAGTAAAATTTTATATTTCTTGAAGTATGTGAATGAGAGTGATCATAATTCATAAATAAAAATGGTTTCTACGCAATCAAATTTATAAATGACAACTGTAATCAACCTATCTGCTTGTAATTTGTAACAGACTAATTCAACCAAATAAACATATCAGGCTTCCAATTAAGTATCTTTATGGTGATCTCAAATAGTCTACTGCAATACATTATAGATATTGTTTCTTATCCATGCAACAACAATATATATTCATGACATGATGTATAATAAAAGATAAAATAATAAATATAAAAATAAATGATAAATGACATAAAATCGCTAAATGTAGTTGCGAGAACAAAAGAGTGATGTTTCACTACGAAAAAAAAAAAGATAAAAATATAATCTACTGATGTTTTATAAATATTTTAAACAGAAACTGTCCAGAAAACGCCAACTACAATAATGACACATCCTTTCGCCGATCCCCAAAAAAATTCGACATCTCGCCTGAAGGAAATGAAACTCGAGCAAGCAACTATCACCTGGAGACCATTTAAAGTGCGGAGAAACTGTTGAAATGTTCTGATGATGGAGGAAAATGTTTGGCAAATCATCAGTTTCAAATGATTTAAGCACTGTATATTTTTCATTTTTCTTTTATATTTTCTTTATCTGTGACTATCGAACTAAATAAATAAATAAAGTAAAAATAATCTTTCAGTTGATTTTATCTTCAATCTTTTCCACGTATTCGAATTTGTCAAGAACATCTTTGGGCTTACTTATAAATATAATTTAAACTATGTTTTAAGATGTTTGAAATCATTTCCTTCGGGATCCCATAAGAAAGGAAGCTATCGGAATCAGCCCAAGCATTTATCTCTGTATCTTGGATCATCCTGCAGGCTCCCTGCATCTGTGGCATTAACCCCACTGATTACATATTTTATAATCAGAGCCCTAAATGATATATACAAAATCTGCAAATGTTCTTTCAGATCTGAAGAGGAAGTTTGTCAAAAACACAGCTCAACTGATTCTCCTATCTAAAAGAACACAGTATATAAGATTAAAAATACAAAAACAGAAAGTAATAATCATTCAGTATTAGTATGAGCCTCGTTTGTTATCAATTTATCATGGCGTATTTTAATCAATCTTTTGATGTCATTTGTAATCTTAATCTGTGCAAATCTTTTTGGTTTTTTAAAAAAATTATTTTCCCAATTTCGAGATATTTTAATACAGTAAATTCTTTCCCAGAAGCTAAGTCCCCTTAAGACACATCGAACAAACTATATAATTGCTCAAATGGAGACTAAACTGCATGATACCACTCAATATTGTGTTTAATCATTGTACTCAGCCCAGCTTGGCTCTCACCATCTTGGTTCTGTCATGCAGCCACTGTCACGGCCAGCATTATTTGGTTATATATTTTTTTCTCTCACTTCGCTTGAAGGTGCTGTGCATTATTAATTTGTGTGAGCCTGGCAGAGTTGTTTTGCTCACGTTGAGTCAAAGCGAGCCCGGGCATGCAAGATGTTTCCCTCCAGTACCAAACTCTGAGTGAACGTCAATCAACTCAGGAGACGTGATGCCTTTAATTGGCCGGTGCTGTGGCATTTTATAATTTGGACCAGAAGCTCCAGCACAAAACCTATATATTAAAAATGTGAGTACATTATTAAATTCTTTGGTGTTACATCAAATATTAAGATCATATCACAGAACATCAGCCAATCAGGCCTGTATTCAAGCCTCAGGGAAGTTCAAACAGGCTATTTGCAAAATCTTTTTTGTTTTATTATTCAAGCCAGGCAATCTCTGATTATCTTTCGTCACTGTTTTCGACCGCAGCCACACTCAGGCCACGGGCAATCTTTAACTGCAAATAGGCTTCAGTGGCGATCCCTCTGGCAATGTCCAGCATCCCGGAGTCTGAACGAAAAATAAGCTGAGGCCAGTCGGAGGGTGCGACGAGATGCGGAAACGCAGTCGGCCCAATTACTTTGAGCCCTGTAATCTCAGATGTTCGATGATTTGGCGCAGGCATAGTCATTTTCTTGATGAGCAGCACTTCTTCTTCTTCAAATGAACACCTCACTGTTCAGTAAGTTACATTTCAAAAGTATTTAAATAAATCATATAGCATTATTTATACTATGGGATTTGATTGAAAATTATCTATTATTCCAGAGGATTTGTTTATCCATAGCATAGAAACTATGCTACCTAAAACATTGTAAAAGAATAGTATTACGTATATATATATATATATTTTAAAATCGCAAAATAACATGATAAGAAACAGCATTTAAAAAATAAATTGAAGAACATGTAAGAAGAAAACCTTATTGTTAAAATGAAAGACCTATTCAGTGTTTAAATTTGTTTTCGAAGAATACAAAATATTTGATGCCTGGCTGCACAAATTGATATGTAGATTAAAAAAAAACTTTCCGTGTGATATTTTACAACAAAACTATTCGAAACCAGTTCTGAGCATGAACACAATAATATATAAGAATAGCAATTCTAAATTATTATTCTCAGAGAAATTCTTCTTTATGTGAATTTTTACATAAAAATTTTCTGAAAGCAAAGGAATATAAGTTATTTTCGTGGGATTCATAAATATATTTTTATCTGCTTAACATCAGGGAAAGAATGAATTGTTTTAAAAATGAACTCGAGATACCATAGTATTATTTAATAATGGATTCAAGTTAATAAAGTAGCACTAGCCTCAAGATAAAATTATATTCACTGAAATCAATATTGTGAGTTCAACGTAAGCCAGGAATCTTTATCATTCCGTACATCCACCAATATATTTACACATTGATGTAATTGGTTGAGATCAGTCGATCAAGTCTTGTCAAAAAGTCAGCAACTCCATTGTCTCTCAATTTTTTCGTGATATACGATCTTGAATCTATAAAATTGAACACTATCGGCAAATCCGGACTGACCGCCGGTGCGAGTGTTCTCCTCTTCGCTTCGCCTATCATTTATAATGATTAATGCTTTTAAGCTTCGATCTCGAAGCGACAGACTTTAATACCTTCCCGGTACGTCGGTGAAAACCAGATATCCCCATCTGGAAGTGAGCATCCAGATCTTTCGGTCATCAAATCTGCAGGGGCGACTATAACGCAGGCCTGAGGTGTGAGCTGCTTCTGAAGCTGGCAAAGCGGCGGGCGATTTCAGCTCAAGCTGCAGCGAGCAGTGTCGTTTTCGTGTTACGTGAGCATTAAAACGTTGAGAAAATATTAGTTCGTATTTCGACAAACCCAGTATTAGATGATGTGCCTCCCTAACTACTCAAGGTGAAGCCAGAAAACACATGCAAAAGTAAACATTTGTTTTAAACATTGTTGAACAATGGTGGAAACTGATATGGATATATGGCTGGAACCCTGCTGATGAAGAGTGTGCCGGAAGCACAGAGAGTAAATACCTCTCGTAAACAGGGTAAAAGACAAATACTGCCAGGCAATCTGTTGACAGATCTGGAACACTAATACTTTGTTTTTAGTTTCCAACTTTTCAAATCTTCATTTCAAAAGCGGTCGCTATGTCAATTGGCTTAGTGCGGCGCTGGCCTACGAGCTTCAGCTTCGGATCTGGCGATGGCATAGTGTTTATGAATGGTTCGGAATCCGTAACTACTTCCAGCGGGTCCCGGTACTATTGGCGTAAAAGTGTTCGCAAAACGACCAGCCGATGTGTTAACTCTGACAAGAAGCGCTAAGTTTTCAATGATAAACAAAATGCAACGACAATTTTCGATGTAGGTACTCTTCACGTAACTGATCGCGTTATCACTGAATTCGAATATGGTGAAGATGAAAAGATGTGGATCTGACAAATCTTATAATGGTTTTATTTCAGTGAAATTCTGCGTGTATTTAATATTTTCTTTAACATGATTTCTTTCTTATTTTCAGGGCTACTATTTTGATGAAAATGTATCTGTTGAGTTTAAGAAGTTGGAATTCGATAATATTAAAACAATAATCGAAATTAATAATAAAAATGTAAACTCGATAAGAAAAATAAGTAATGTCAACATATTGTTATGTTGTTGCTCTTGTCAAGAATGACTGCTTGCAACTCTTCAATATTAAAAAGCTGTTCAAGTATCTGCAGGCGTAATGAAGATAAATATTTTGATAAGAATGTCTTTTCGAGGTTTAAATTGTTTCAAGATAACAATACAGATCATTAAATTTTGTGCTGATAAATTACAAATAAAATGACGCCAAAGTTGATAATTTGCTATGTTTTCTATTGTAATATTGAAGTGAGCTGAATGTATTAAACTTTCAAATGAAAGAAAAACTTTGAGAAGATGGCTTCATGGTGTGTCTTTTGGATAGCTACAGTGCACCCAGGCAATATTTTGTAAGTTTAACAACTATTAAACTTTTCGATGAGCCTCATATTCCACTTGTTAAGCTATCAATAACGTAATGTTACAAAGAAGGCGCTGTTAAATGACCACTCATTTGGCAACGGAAATCAAACATGGTACATAGTAGAAGGAGATCTGGTGAGCGAAATGCTATGCTACATACGCATAATAACAGTAACATGGATTACTTTGAGAGGATTATCTCTATCGATTTGTTGCTTATTTAAAAGATTAGCACAGACATCAGTGTATTCATTATGACATAACAATGTAATGTGTATTTCTAATGATGTGGTATTTAATGAGCATTTATCTGAAAACCAACTTTTAATCAGCTGAAGACATATTAATAATACTCTGGTAGCCTGGATGACACAATACATATATTTTATTTCAATATATTTCAAGCAAACATCATTCTTTGCTCATTGCACTGAAACAAACAGATATTGATTCTTCTTTGTACCAATGGTAGATAATGCACTGAAATATTTAACATGTTTAGATGTGAAGATATCAAAAAGAAATGACAACACCTGAAAATCATTTGACTAACAGCTTTGCACTATATTATTTACAAAACCGGAAATCAACATCACAAAAATAAGTGTATTTATGCCGTATCTCGCGTCATTTTCTTTTTGTAATGTACTAACAATCGAACCGCGCGTTGCTGCCACGCCTGTCTGGTTGAATACGTAATATTGCTGCAATTTTTTTTGCGTGAATATGCGAAGATATAGAAGGTATCTGGTTTGCCGAATGTGTACTGAGGGTTTGTTATTGGTGCCAATCAGGTGGTTGTCTCTTAGGTGAAACCCAGCATCATTGAGATCTGAGATGTGAGTGAGAGACATCTTCACCTCCTGAAAAGATCTGTCCAAAAAACCAGACGTTGCTGCTTATTTTTTGCTCCAAGCCGATACGGCCAAAGCTGCTGGTAAAATATTTTCTGTATAACTAATTGGCATGTCATTGCAGTAATAGCGCTCTATCATCAGACACGCCGGGTGCGGCTGCAGCATCATTTGCATCGTTCGTGTTTCTACTTGCATTCACGCATATCAATAAGCATTCACGCGGCGTGGTGTGGCACGTTGTAACCGGGGATCAACTATTTCTTTGCCTTCTTCATTTCTGCAACTCATATCTGCGTGGCTAATATGAACTAAAACCAATGTATCGCATCGAAGGGTTCATGGGCTTATTTCACTGCTGTATCTTTCCGGCCTGAACATTCAAATCGACCAGATCAACTTTTTCCTGGATTACGCCAAAAGCTATTATGTTTGTATTGTAATGTATTTTACTGCAGATTTATATATTCCATGTATCGAATTTTATTGCAAAGGCGCTCAAATATTATACACCCGGGTTATTTCGATGATACCATTTCATATTTGTATGGTTGTTAATTTACAACCATCTTTCTGCTAATTGACATGACTTTGTTGGTGCCAAGAGCTGTTCAGTCTGTCCTTTAAGATAATAGTAGGTGTGCTGCCTCAAGCTTCCCGCAGTATCATATTTTTCGCCACAGCCTTTGTCATTATCGAGGTGACAACTCTTACATGTACCACATCATTTTCCTGGTTGAAGGACCCCTGCTGCGGCGGGTGCTTCTTCAGCTGTGCATTGACAGCCTGCAACAGTGTCAGCGCAAAAGCCCACAAACACTAAATGCTTTACCATGGAGTCTGGCCTCGACCCAAGTGGATCACTGTACAGTAATTGTCTGGAAAGCCTATATTAGATACTCAAGCATAGCATATGGCGTGACTACGAAATGGCAAGTATTCAGTTGTATTACCGTGTTACACAACTGCATCAAATATTTCTTTTAGAAGCTGGATCTGTTGAGGTATCGAAAACGTTCTGTTTCGATTTATTTATCTATGAAGTATTGGTAGAGCAATTGACGGCATTCAAATATAAATTATCTTCATTCTCTCGAATCATTAATCGACATGAATAATGATTCGTTGCTCTGCATTTCATATTTCTTCGCTACTGACTGGTTTATCCGTCTTAACAACGAAGTGGCCATTCGGCGCAGTATCCCCAAAAAATGATTGCATAAGACTCTCATTGCGTGTAAATCAATATTTAGTATGTTGTGGCTCATGCGCAACGAATGGCATTGTTTTTCAAAATAAAACAAAAACATGGCAATCTGGAAACATAACGAAAGCGTGCCAAATTTCAAGAAAAATTTAATTTCAGGTGACACATAACCCAGCTAATTTATATCGGGTAATAAATTTTATTACAATGAAATGAAGATTATCATGTAATCATTAACTAACAGCTGGTGGGCCGCCTGCCCTGCCCGGCAGTGGACAGAAATGTTTTTTACAGTGAGTGTCGCGCCTCCCCAACTCAACGTGTATTAGATCGGGACCTACAGTTTTAGTGCGTACAAGCACAAGCATCCCATGGCACCGCCGGACTCAGGCCGCCAGGAAACATAGTCCGCAACCCATCATTTTCCCCATCGAGGCCATATATGGCATAATGTAATGTTATATTATATTTTTAACGCTATATATATAAGAAGTAAGTATTCAAATGAATTCACGGTAGATTCAAAGAAAGAATGAACGAGAAATCTTTAGAGAAATACGGTTCTGCAAATGATACACGCCATCAGCATTCGCTATACTGTTTTCATAACTAGTTCATAAAAAACGAAAATTATTAAAGGTATTTTATTCAGCATCCGGAATTTGCATAAGCCAACGATTGAAGATTATGATGCTAATTTATTTATAACTAATTTATTTGGCAGGCCTAAAAGTCTGTAATTCCGGTGCTTTAATTTGTTTCTTTTAATTGTATTTTTAGCGCAGCTAAATAACAAGGGCAACAGTAAATAAAGATAAAATGAAGGTATCTTCAAGATGACATTGTCAATGAAGGGAGCAAAAATAAATTATAAACAAAAAGTGAAAAATAAATTGATCAGTACACCTATAACACCTTTACAGGCACCTTTTTGTTTAATTAGAAGCACAGTGTTAAAATTAAGATCATATCATAAAGATATTAAATTTAAAAAATAAAGTATAAAAAAGATATTTTGTGATAAAAACGAACTCAAACTGTCTTGCTCAAGAGAACAAACTAACTTGCTTTGTGAAAGCGTTGGGGTAAATCTAAAGGCCATCGTGTTAGGCAGAAGTGTAGGTGACTGGCAAATCTGTGTTCCAAGTGTAACGCCATTAACAAGAGTACAGAATATGAGGCTGTAGAGATCTGTGAGCGCTGGTTGCCTTTTATCGGAATTCCTATAAAAAGAGCAGGCGCTGGACTGCAGTTACATAGCTGCAAGGATTTGCCGGCTGAGCCTCCCATTTGAAATTGTCAATTGAAATGAGATGCCTGTTTAGGCATGGAGTGTCTGTTATTTTTGTGTTATATTTTCTTATCTCCTGAACCTTTCCCCAACATTTTCTCTGTGAGCTTGGTATGTAATTTATTACTTTCTATAAATTTTCTTTTTGCTCACATTTTGCAAAAGGAATGCTTTGCAGGTTTCTTTTTACCGATGAGTGTAAAAAACGGAGATATTACGAGCTAAATAAAATATTATACTAGTATGTTAACATAAATAAGGCGTATGATAACAGTGGCTGGCGCTCTGGCCATGGATGTTTATGTGGTTCGGAATCCATGTTCTGTTAATGAATGTCGCGAAGAAAAACTGCGATTCCCTGTCCGGCAAAGTAATATAACATCATCTCACTCGTAATAAGCGGCCTTGACCACACCATGGGGCTATTGCATCGTGAGATGACAAAATACTTTATGCATTTACTAATACATGGAAAGTTGAATATAATCCTACATAAAGTTACCTATGACAAATATTATTTCCTTAAAAATTAGAATTTAAGAAAGCTACTAACAACAAAATGTGGTGTTTCAAAACTTATAGTATTATAAGCTAACGAGAAAAAAATACCCATAAGCAAGGCCCAGGATCATCATATGATTTTTACTTTCGTGGAGAAACTTTATAAGAAAATTTTAATGTGGCAAAAACCTTTCTGTCATTTTTAAGGGATTTTATATGCAAAAGGTTCTAATCTATTTCAACAATGAAGGTATTTGTCGCCTGCTGGCGGCATGCACTCAGCGTCAAATCTGCGGGAGTCCGAGTCCCCTACCAGTCTGCTAAGCATTGTGTCAAACTGGAGACCTCATAAGCACCCCACAGTCTCTATCTGCTGACTTTGTGAGCGCAACAAGGCTGATAAGCCTACCCATGAGCGGCATCTCGAATGTTTGTCATTGCCCCATCAGGTGCTGCTCAATGTGAAGAGTGAACTGTGAATGTGTTGGTTATGGGTAAAAGTTGTTCATGTTTTATTGCTGAAAATGCCACATATCTTTTGAGTTCACGAAAATCAGAACTTTTCGATTTCGTAAAAAATATTCAGTTAAAAATCCATTTTCTTTCTTATCTTCCTTCTACACTTTTGCTTTAATATTGAGTAAGCTTGGACAGAAATCTTTTTATCGCTTTATTCTTTTTAACAAAGATTTAGGGCTGGATATATTATACTGATTTAACTCTGAATAAATCTGTTTGTGCTGAAGTTATAATTACTTTTTCTTATTTTCTTTTGCAGTGTGAAGCAAGGACAGCTTTCTAAGTGTCTGCATGCCGTTTAGTGCCATTAGAAGCTTTTAACAAGCGAAATTCCAGGAAGACGATAAACTCTTTGGCTACGAAGCTCTCTGCCGGCCAGGTTAACATCAGCTCAGCAAAATCACTTGAATAAGAAATTGCGTAATTGGTTCGACAATCAATCTTCCGGAAATTGCGAAGCCAGCGCCTCGGTATTTCCAGATGATGCTGTGTACTGGACTCGTGCACCATTTATGTATGCTATTAACTAACTCTCCAACATTTGAAATGATTAATCCACCATATTATTTTAATTACAAGTAAAAATGCTTTCTTTTAGATCTCAACTGTTGCAGTTTGTTTTCATTTTAATATTTCTTATCAATTTCTTCTAACATCGAAATGTTTACTATTTCCCAAAATTAAAACATTCGGCATATCAATTCATAAAACAGTGTTTTATTCTTATTAAATCATACGTGTGTTGCAATACAGACTGTCGTTATAATTCACAAACAGCGAAGTGTGCTCAAATGCGAGGTAAATGAGATGCCACAATAATGGCTGGTATATGCAAATGATTAACATTTCAATCATACTCAATTTATTGAGATTATGCCAATTCAAAGGACGTACATGCAAACAGCTCCCGCTCTGCTTCTTCATTTGATAACCTTTGCTCATCGCGTTAAATTTGTCTGAAATGCTGCTCATTGTTTCCAGGCACTGGCTTGCCATCCTGCCATTTGTCAGATGCCCTTTCTTCGTCCGTGACCTATTCAGTCTGATGCATTTTGAAGCAACGTCAAGTTGTACCTGTTATCAGTGCATTCATTCAATACTATATGGATTAGGCTACAATTTCTTTGTCAGGCGAATTCTGCACATTCTGCCCTTCAAAAATCAAATAATTTAATCATAACTCTGTCTCATCCTGAGTATACATGATTGATTCAGTTAGGCTAGGAGCAAGCTGTGTTAACTTTGAGGTAGAAACTTAAAAAAGGCATTCATTCTATTTGTGAAAATTAAAAGGCCTTTGAACTGATTAATCCCCAATAATGGTATATTTTAAATTATTTTAAAGAATACAAACATAGAGTATGGTTTGTTGTTAAGACCAACGTGGGGTATTTAACTCTGTTACCTAAATAAAAAAGCTTTTTCATTCGCAACGTCGAGCCATGTTTGGCTGAGTATTTCAATTTCAAATCACGCTAATAAAATATTTATAAAATGCTTGTGTGATGTCTTAGCATAGATAAAATTTATATTTCATTTTTTTTATATAAATTTACAGTTGTTAAGAAGGATTAACTTGAGTTCTTATTATATAAATAATATAAACAACAACAATAATATTTTAAACTGTTGTTTAATCATATTTGAGTCCTTTTCGAGGAGATTTTCATGCGTGAAGAACAACGTGGATTCGTCGTAAATCGTAGAAGATCTAGTTAGTAAAAATCGAAGAAAATCAAATATGAAGTTATTAAATAATGATTTAAAATTATTGGTTAAATATTGATTCTGCAACTGCCTTATTCCACTTTGATACTTTTTCTACTTAAAGTATTGGATTTTCTCCCCATATTCCAGCTTGTATCAAACTAAAAATAGTATGGCATAGCATTTTTTTAATAAAGACAAATTTGTAGATATGATTAATCTTTGCTGTCATTAGAAAAATTCAAGCGATCTTTGACCCCATTTATTAGCAAACAGCATTTTCAAAGATTCCACTAGATTTCATGATTTTCACAGTTACATCAGGCCTGTTTACACTTTACATTTGGGCATAAAATTGATAACACAACAAGCGAAGAAAATTAACATTTTGTATACGGCCAGTATCTTCTATTTTTTCAAATAAGATACATCAGAATATTCTTCATTACAGACTAAACATAAAAATTACATTGTACATTTTTAATTCATATGTTATCTACATTTTTAATTAAATATTAATCTGCATTTTAAACACACCTTTAATA